>VXBL01008793.1:452117-559651 GCA_013400195.1 Aramus guarauna
CCCCACCCCCCTTGAAAAACAAGTCCTGGACAACAGCTTTACATTGAAATTTTTGACTTTATATTTTGAACAAATTTGAAAGTCAGATTTTCTGACAAAAATTGCAATCTATGCAAGTTCATATTATAGACAGTAATGATATTTGTTGTGTTTGTTTTTTTTTTTTTACCTAAGAGGATGAAATTTTAACCCATTCTCTTGGCTCTTTAAAAAATCTGTGCTTGGGGATATTATTGCTTTTTTATAAAATATTTGGTTATTGCTTAATTACAGCAGGTCAAAGTACGTAAAGGTCTTCCCCTCAGTGTAAACACTGCTAAAGCACTCTTTATAACCAGGCAGGCACTTAACACATACAAAAAACCAGCAAAGTCTATCACAACTACTACTACTACTACTACCTAGTACACGAAAGAAGACCTAAGATGACTACATTTGCAGACGTCTAATTTTCAGACACACAAACTGAGCTGAAATTAATTTTATTCTATGTCTAACAGCTAGTAAAGTTGAATTAAATGTGATAAAGATCACATAAAGACCAATTATACAGTCACATAATAACACTTCCCCCNCTCTTTATAACCAGGCAGGCACTTAACACATACAAAAAACCAGCAAAGTCTATCACAACTACTACTACTACTACTACTACTACTACGTGTTACATTTGTACTGAGAAAGTTCCTGACTGCCAGATGGAGAAAGAGGGGAACTGATAGTGCTGCAGAAGGTACTGTACTAGCCATATCAGCTTGCTGAAGGGGTCATCTCAGGGTGGAAAGAGAGAGATGAAAATCAGAGGTAGATAATACCATCTTATTAATTGCTGTCTTACAGAAGGAAAGATCTGTGAGGAAGTCCACGCTCCCTGAAGAAAAGAATAGGTTTAAAAAAGAATGTAGGCTACTGAAGCAGGATTTAGTTGGAGTTTGATACAATACCATTTGTAATTCTATAAACATACATGTATAAGCACTTACATATATTTAAGATGCATGCATCAAGCAATTCAGAGCAGATTTAATCCAGGTCTATATGATTAAGGTCTATGCATGGTAGGTGGTAGTGTGGACATCTATCTTTGATAGAAAGGCCAGAGAGGTTTAAACCCTATGAATAAGACTCATTTGGTGGTGTATGATAAGTAAGTTGACTAAAACATCACACCTCTATTCCCTTTAAGCATAAAACTGGAGACTCCATCAAATCCTGCCTGTGTTGCCCCATTTTCTCACCCTCTCTGCCCCCTACTCCTCCCCTGAGCCACTTAGGTGCCCTGCAAATACCTCTTATCCAAGATCTGGAGTCTCCCTTAATAATTATCTATGGTCCGTGCACATATGCAAAAATGAGTGTTGAAACATCATCTTGCATATTTTGAATAAGTGTCTATGTGTATTGAGACAGAGAAAATGGAAAGATCACAACAATGACAGCAGTGTTTTGTCAGAAAATCTGTTTATGGGTACCTAATCTCAGCAGAGGTGTTGTAAACCTCCATTGCAGGAAGGGAAGAGGTGAAGACTTAAGACCTAATTTCTTAAACACTGACATCCATATTGCAAAAACTTTATCATACAAAGATCTAAAATTCTTTCTTTACATTACCTCTGGAAAATGCAGAGATAAATATCCTTAGCTTCTTTGTGAAAGCACAGTAAAATAGATGGATAAACATACAACCAACTTGTGGAGTACTTTTATGTGATTATTTTTCCC
Source organism: Aramus guarauna (assembly GCA_013400195.1). Taxonomy (NCBI): domain Eukaryota; kingdom Metazoa; phylum Chordata; class Aves; order Gruiformes; family Aramidae; genus Aramus; species Aramus guarauna. The sequence goes on from VXBL01008793.1 coordinate 453,840, forward strand.
AAATGATATTTTAGTATATGTTGAATTTGACCAATAGGATAATAATTTCTAGCAATGCAGCAAAAAGTGGATTTTCCACATGGTGAATGTGAGGAAACTGTTAGCACTGTAAGAAGTGGTTTGTTAGTGAAAGGCTAGGACCTTAAACCTCAACACTTATGAAGAACATTCAGACTTAGAATCAGGACAATGAGCTTTATTATTCTTACTCACACAGGCTGTGATCTGAAAGGATATTTTACTTTGTTTTTAACAAGCTAAGGAATATAGACCAAAAGATTGGTTTATGCCTCCACCTGAATTTCTCGCTTCATTCTTCACCTGTATATCTACAGGATAGAAAGGAAGCTCATAGCATTTCAGATTAAAACAAAGAAAAGAAAAAAAACCACACCAGAAATCCTTTAGATACAGAGGTCACCATATGATAATCATAATAAAGATTAACATAGATTTCATATTGCCATACCTTTCCTTTTACTTCATCACATTTTATACAAGCAGTTTCACACTGAGAAGATCCAACAACGTATGTCAGAGGTTTGGAGAGAAGATTTTACCTCTGGAGTTGGCAATGTAATTAAAATACATGGAGACATACCGTTCTCTACATTATAATTGATACTCTAACTAGGAAAAACTGTCCTAATGAAATAATTTGCAATTATAAAAGTATTGTTTGTCTATATTTTTGACACTGCACTCTTAACTTATGCCTTTTCAGATGTCTGGTGAATCAATATTCATAAAATAAGTGCACAAACTCTCTGTCAACTCAGTGGAGAGGATGTTCTAAATGTGAGCAGTATGGTTAGTGCTTCTTTGGATTCACAACCACAAATCATGCTGATGAGTTTCACACTTAAGAACAATGATTAATTCCTGGGACAGAAATTTTAACCAAAGATAGGGGGTTTTGTTTGTTTGGGGTTTTTTTTAAGTATACTAGTGTTCAGAAACAAGCATACTTCCTATCTCTCCAGTCCGCTAAACTTTGTATTATTTAAAGAAAGTGAACTAGTGTCCACTTGAGCTAGGGAGAGACTTTCCTCTATTTTCCCCCAAGTAGTTCAGAATAAAATATATTTGATTAAAACTTCCTGCTATTAATCAGGCACCTGAGAGCATATCAAATAAGGTTTATTGCTTTGTAGCCATGAGGTTACTGGAAAAAAGCGGTGCACCCAGCATTCATCCTTAACTTTTATGAAAGGATATGTCTGGCAGCCATTCCACAGACTCTCCCACCAAATCAGACTCCTGCAGGGAGATTATGGAAACTTACAGTCTGCTGTAGGAATCAGGCATAACATGACTAAACACTGGGATTCAGGCAGCTTTCATGTCCAACGTTAAACATTAAAAATGCCTTACTGATGAATACTGAGGAATTTCAAGCCCTTTCATAGTTTAAAAGACATTCTGAAGATCTCAAGGCTGTTGCAGGTTGATGTGTTGTGATGATTTTTGCTGGTTGCCTATCCTACACCAAGCTGCTCTCTTGGTCCCCCTCCTTAACAGGACAGGAGAAGAAAGTAGGATGGAAAAGCTCATGGACTGAGACAAAGGTGGTTTAATAAGAAAAGCACAAGCTATATGCAGAAGCAAAGCAAAAAGGAATTTGTTCATTACTTCCCATTGGTTATTAAGGTGGTGCTGAAAAAGAGGAATGAGAATCAAGATCAAACCCAGTGCTGCATGAAGAACAGAAACTTGACACAGAACAAGGACAGCATCCAAGGCCAGAAATAGAACTGGGAGCAGGGCACTTGCTGCATCATCAGGTACAGAAGGAAAGGGACCAGTTTATGCACTGATATGCAACTGGGAGTACCTTGAGCACCTCCTCCTCCTCCACCCAGGACAGGGATAAAACCCTCTTATTGTATCAACACCTGCTGAGTCACTTCCTTGGTCCTTCCTCTGTTGGCATGAGGTTTGCATGCTGGTATTATTGCTAGCTGCCTTGTTTTGAACAATTTTGTCATCTACATCTACTGAAGTTAATGGGACTGTTTATATGCCCTAAAGCATAACTGTGCTGAATCAGTGTCTTAAATGATAAATTGTATTGATTAAGTGAGAAGTGATGACATACATCATTGCAGAGGAATTTCTCATGATCATTCTCCCAGTGCAAACTGTCATCTCCAAATGTTAAAGTAATAACTGTTCACTGAAAAGCCATAGACAGTTTATCCAGAATTTCTTAACATCAATTATTTGCTGAAATTATGATAGGAAAATAATGTTTTCTCTTCAAAACAGAAGCCTATGCTTATACAAATGCTTTCCCTTCAACATCAGTTTTCCCAAGGAGAATCCTGGATTCCACAAAGGTTTGTCACAAAACTAATAATCAATGAAGCTTACACACATAAAACTCTCAAAAGGATTGTGATAAGGAAATAAGACATTCCCACTTGCTGGCATCAGAAGAGGTTTAGCAGAGGAAGCCTAAAGCAGTGTGTTTTCCACTGGGAAACTGGGAGGTAGGTAGATGTTAGAGATCAAGGGAAAGGATAATATTTACCTTTCGCAAATTAACAGCTACATGGTAAGTTGAGTGTAAGACAGCTTTAATTGTGGATTGTTTCTCTCTCTTTTTTTTTTTTTTTTTTTTCTCTCCTAGCTTTGTAGTTTGGATAGCTTAATCCTTATTTCTCAGCAGCTGAAACATGGACTGGAAAACTAAGCAGAATGACAATAGTTGCTGAAGCAGATAATATAGCTAAAAATGTGACGTGTACTAGCTGGGATTCTAGACATGCGTTGCATTCCTTTTATTCTCTGGACTGAGAGAACTATGAGATTCTTCCTAGGAACAGTGCAAAAATGTGATGCGTAATGTATAGAGGTCAGAAAATGTTATTCAGTTGACAACATAAATAAATAAAATAATTCATTCTGAGATCCTTGCTAAAACCTGGAAGGTAAACATTTAAATTAGTAATCATAGATTTTTTTTTTTTTTCAGGAGTGGAAAAGGAAAAAAAAAAAAAAAAAAAAAAAAAAAAAAAAAAAAAAAAAGAAAGAACACAGCAGAAACTTTCCTGAAAGTATCAGTGTTGAGTTTCTTTGTCTGAATGGTAAACAAACACACTGCTTTTTAAAATTCATTCTGATGTGTATTTCTTAGAAAAGATTGACTGTATGACTATTTTTTTATAAAATATTGACCATATATGTTTGAATTGAACCAGATTCCCATAACCTTTTAGTGAAATTAAAGACACTATATAAACTATAGATAAAATATAAACTATGTACACTATATAAAATAGCATATATGTTTACTTTAAGGTTTTGTCTGCATAGCATTGAAATTAATTTACGGGTATCCCAATCATAATGATGAGCAACTCCTCTCCTCATAGTAAAATGTCCACATAAGCTCTCTTTTTTTTTTTTTTTAATTAATGTACTCTTGTTTTATCCTATATAATTTTTTAAAAAGTAATCTACTTTGATATTTGGTATGAGAACAGATAATTTTTAGTTGTTTGCCTTGCCCATATATGTCCCTTTTTTCAGTTTTTTTTGAGCAACTACTCTGGAACAGATACTTCATTTTGATACAAGGCACAAGATTTTGATAAAAATTGAGAATATTCATAGAGCTAAATCTGGAATGCAGAAATCCTACCCACATAGAGTAAGAATAACTATTGGGCCTCCTCCTCAGCTTTCAGATATATAAAAAACCCCATTTCTTTTATTAATTGTTCCACCACTAAGTACTTCAAATTGTAATACTGCTCTCTTACCTTTCATAAATACTAATACACAACAAGCAACAAAAAGCAAACCAAAACCAAAACCAAAACCAAAAACTTATCAAACTATTTATCCCAAAGCTGAGGATGTAAGGAAGATGAGTAAGGGTTATCTCTACAAAACACAATTTTCAAGTCTTGCAGTAAAAAAAAAAAAAGGAGTTATTTTTTTAAAAAAACACACAATAGAATGGTAAAAAAGACAAGCCACTTCTAGTCAAATGCATATTTTAAAGGGCTTCTTAAAACTTGCAAAGCACTTAAACATCAAGTGATCTTTGTGCCCTTAAGCCATTTCACTCCTTTGCTAGCTATTTTCCCTTGCTTATCTCAATCACCCATATCTTCAAAAAAAAGCTTGATGAAATAATTGTTGAGCTAAGGACCACACAAATGAGTAAGGCTCTGGAGCATCTCATGTACAAGGAGAGGATGAGAAAGAAGGGACTGTTTAAACTGGAGAAGAGAAAGTCCAGGGGGATCTCATCAATATGTATAAATACCTGACAGAGGCAGTAAAGAAGATGGAGCCAGGCTCTTCTCATTGCCCATTGATGGGACAAGAGACAATGTCACACAAATTAAAATTAATGAAATTCTATTAAAATATAACAGAACTTTTTTTTTTTTTTTTTTTTTCCTGTGAGTATTGTCAAACAGGAGAAGAGGTGTCCAGAGAGGCTGTGGGGTCTCCATCCTTGTAGTTACCCAAAATCAGACTGGATGTGATCCTGCTGTAGCAGAACCTGCTTTCAGAAGGGGCTTAGACTAAAGAGTCTGCAGAAGTGCCTTCCAGCCTCAGTGACTCCGTGATTCTAAGATTCTGTTATTTGGCAAATCTTGCTTGCAAAACTGCTTGTCCAATTCAGTACCTCTTGTTCTGTTTGTTTGTTTGTTTGCTTGCTTGTTGCAAACATTTAGAAGACAGATTTTGCTCTGCACAAACATTTCAGAAAGAGCTTTAATTAATAGAAGTACAGAGACTGATGTGCAAATGAGTGTTCTTGTGTTTGATTACGCATTCTTGAGTGCAATTATGGGGATTCACTTCAAAAGTGTTATCATACCCCTCTATAATGTATATTCATGTCCACTGGCACAACTCCTATTTCAAACCTTTGAGCAGATCTAATCAGCTCAAATTTAAAAGAAAATAGCTTATTAGAAAAATATATCTCCCTTCTTTCTCCCTACATGTGAAGCCCATAATCATAACCAGAATCCAATCCTTAAACCTATAACTGTTTCAGTTACACAACAAACTATAGTCTAGTCATGCAGGTTGCCTTCAATTTAAAAGGTTGCTTTTCACATGGTGTAAACACAAGCTGTTGGTCACCATCAGACAGGTAACCTTTCTTTATCACTATGACTGAATGTCCCTTAATTCATTTCTTTGTCTCAAAAGTCCAAGAGGACATGGGAGCTGAACACCAATAAAAATTTTCCAGAGTGGCATTGAACTAGACAGTTCTTAACTAAATCCCACTTTCAATTAGAATTTGACATGAAAACAGCACAAATGGGATCCAGTCCACCTAACATAGTCATCTAACTAGTGATTGCATTTTGTGCACTCTTTAAATCAGTTTACCTAAAATTGGTATGATACTTCCCGAGAGTAAATGAAGGTTGCTCCTCTGTGGAGGTGAAAACTTTGTGCCTGATCCCAAATAATCATAGGTTAGCGGTTTTTTGATGGTGAAATGTCCCTTAGATTTGGATGCTTCTAAAAAGATATGCTGTGCTTCTTAAAGCTTTTGTACATGTATGTTTGAGGTGGGAATTACCTGAAGATTGATACCCAGTACACAAAGCAGTTTCTTATAAATTGGCATCTAATGCAACACAAAACCTTAGCTTACGTGCACAGAGATGGCAGATAGAATGCCTATGAAGAAGGCATAAATAAAAACCTGTGGCATTTTCAACTGTCACATCTGAAGTCCAAGGCAGTGTACTCCCACACCACACACCTTTGTTTAGGCAACTTAACACATCCTGTCTCTGCTCAGATGACTTGCCATGTAAACTGCACTAACTGTGATGGAAACTCAGACATGCAGCTTCTCTGCATTGCAGGCAATGGAATGGGCCTCTGAATCCCAGCTCATTGTGCGTTATAATTAAAATTTGGTGAACAAAATGCAGAACATAAAATTTTACATCATGGAAACAAGGCAGCACTGTGAGGCATGACAATTTTGGCTTTACTAGACTCCTGCAAAAATGAACAACATATCCTTTGGCTATTGTTCTTTGAGTTGCAAAGAAGATTTCAGACGAAGGGCTATAAAGTCATATGGTGAAACTTGAAAGAGAAATGGTTATCTTCTGAGATTAAAGATGGCTTTTGAAACTGAGTTGACAATAACTAAATAGACACAAATATTTTCTGGGATGTAGGAAAGAACTGGGAATGACTTTAAGGAAAGTAGCATATGTGATCACAGCCCAACAAAACCTGAATAAGTAAATCTGACCAATCTTCAGCAAAACTCAAGGAAAAGAATTGTGCTTTTGAACAACAGTTTTACAATTTATGCAAAGCTTAAGAAGCTTTTGGAAAGCTATGTGTAGAAATTACATGAACTGCTAGGAAAATGTGAAAAAAGGCAAGACTGAAAAATATTTTGTAAATAGCATTATTTTACCCCATGGGTACAGGTAGAAGTAACTTATATACACATATCCTTGTAATAAGCAGAACTTCTCTACAATGACTATGGACTTGCTAATGAAGTATGTAGAGAGTACAGTAACAGAAAGTCAAGTTGGAGTCATTTGTGCTTTTCTAATTTCTTAAATTACAATCCACAAATTGATCATGACTGTGACAGCGACTACTCTGGTAACACTCCATCATCAAATGAAGATGTCTCCATTAAATCTCAGGATAGTCTTTTCAGTGTCTGGAATGAGAAATGATTTCAGATGGGTTAGTAAAAATAGCTCCTGTAAGTATCATAGTATCATAGCTCCTGCAGTATGATACACTCCTGCAGAAGAAGTGTATCATACTGTTGCCCACTGTCATTTGTGTAGAGTATTTAACTGTAAAAGTAAATTAGAGAGAGGTGCATTCTTACATTCACACATAGCTGAATTCTACATTTTGGCATGAATTTGCTTATTGTCAACAAAGTATTTCCTCTTTCAGTAGAAAACTTTGTTAAAAAGGGCATAGTTGGTAGTGCCTCAAACCATGAAAATATTAAAATGCTTCTGATATGTATTTGTTATTGTGCATTTAACAGGGAAATAATCATTTGCTCTCTTGATTGACTTCAAGACAGCAATTACACTGGATTTGAAAATCTAAGAAGTATACTACAATCAGGTAGTTTGAATCTCCCTTCACAAAAGATTATCATTTGCATCTCATAATGTTAATGTTATCTTCAAGATAACTACTCTGTCTATTACTTAATTGAAAATGACAATGAATGGTCCCTTCCAACTGCTGTCTAGCTCATTTACTGCACAGAAGCAAAGTAAAATCTAAGTCATCTGATCCTCCAAGTTGTGATAACCTACACCAGAGTTAGAAGGTGAACATCTCCCTTCCTTCCACATAAATGTTTGGGATGGAGATTAAAAGCAGATAAAAGGAAAATTCTAATCTCAGACTCAGCAAAAGTTATGTAACCTTTTTGAAAACTTAAGGTAAGATTAAATTCAGTTCCTCCTTAAAACCAAAAATATTACTTCTAAATCTGAGCTGGTCTCTATTAGCTTCCTTCACAGTCAGTGGAAAGAAGTAGTTACTTTTAGAGAGCAATTCATCTCATTCTGAGACAGAAAACTATAGTAGGTCAGACGGATCACCTTTAAGGATTCATGGGACTGCTCCATTATACAGTCCTGTGGCTATAAAGGGAAACTGGAAAGTTGTCTTAGTTTAGATGGCTAGATGGCTAAAGTTAAGTAAGATTAATCCTACCCTTAGTACCTAGTGTTTTGTATGCTTCCCACGTCATTCCAAAGCATGAGACAACAAACACAGCCTCGACATGGTGACTACAATCTATGTTTATTTCTACACTGATCTAAATTTTAGATGATGTCTACGCTATTTATTGAGAGTGAGTGATTAAAATTATTGAAGAAGAAAAGAGAAAGAGTAGCAAACTACAAAGATTTATCCCAATGCCTCTCCAGAGTGCACCATATATTAGAACTGCCTTAGCAACAGAGGCGTAAAATTGCTGAGTTGCAGCTCTGACCTGAGCTGGTAAGAGCAACATACAACTCTCACTTTGTTTAATTCACCTTAGTTAAAGAGCTGCTCCTCTTGATCTGAGAATTTTAATAAGGAGACTATAGGATGGAAATACAGAAATAATTATAAAATAAAAGGGAGCAGTTAATAAATTCAGAATGGATAGATAGAGAGTACTATTGCACCTGTGACTTTGTTTTTAATGACTTGCTGCAAATTTAAATAGTTTAACATATACCATTCAAATAAGATGCCTGGTGAATAACATGCCAAGAGAATTTGCTTGCCCTTGGATTTATTTTTTATTTTATTTTTCAGCCTGATTAGAGGAAATTCTTTAATATTCAAGGCATCTCAATGAGCAAAGTGTATTGTATATTATTAATAGTTTGAGATCACTGCTAGAAAGACTTCTACAAGAAATAAGTATAATTCTCTTTTAAAATGCAAGAGTGATTTGCTGACCATAAAGGGTATTACTAGAAGTCACCATGTTGCATATAATGTCAGAGCATTGTCCATGCACCCACTGCATGAACAAAAAGCATGCTGAATATTTTCCTTGTGTGGATGTAGATTAAAAATGTATGATAATACCTTTCCCTAGAAAGCACAAGTAAATGCTTTACTGAGCTTTTCCAGGCATTTGGAAATTCATCCAGCTTATGGAACACTAGTACCAAATTTAACTATGAAGAGTCCCTGCTCTGTCATAATTTTCCTCACCCAAACTCTGAAAATTGTCACTGCTTCCTTCAAACATAATGGTTATTCTCTTTTTTATGGAATACAGTGCATTCCCAAATTAGATCTCTTTGTATATGTCAGGGCCCTAAAGGCACTATAGGCTTTACTGCTTCTGCCCAGCCTCACCAAGGACCTCCCCACACCCTACACATGTACCCAGGAGCCCTGTTTCAGCTCAGCCAGGGGCCATCACCAATGCCACAGGAATACGGGTCTTCAGCCCTCCCATAGCCTTGCCCTGCTTGATGATGGAATCCCTTGATCTGCATTCCAACCCATGGGCTTAGTTTCTGGACTGATCTCAGCCCCTACTGTCACTATGAACCTGCCTGGCCACCACCAGACCTAATCCTAGCTCTGACCTATGGATGGGCTTTCCAACTTGACCTCATACCTGACTCATCATTATGATATGTCCTAATGATGTGAACTCTTGTTTGGCCCTGGCCACCTTCTCTGAGTCTGCCCTGCTCACCTTGCTGGGTTGTGTGGGACAGGGACTACTGGTCCTGGGATTTCCCCCTTGATGTCTGGCTCATCTTCTCTGACAGTGTACCAGCAGTACTTAAACTCAGTTCTCATCATATTAGGATGAAGTAAGTTTATGTTGGATTTCAAGATACATTAGAGAAACTTAGGATTGCCTTGCTCCCTTGTAGAAATATCACCTGGAAATTCAAAATAACATAACGCCAAGAGTCTCATGGGAGCATTCAACAGAAGGCAAAGAAATCAAATGAGGTAAAAGGTAGTCCAGTTATGGTTTTTTTTCCCTGACAAAATAAAGAAGAACTTCCAGACAGTCAAATACTCTGGAAATGTTCTTGTCCCAGTTACACACAGTAACACATCAATAACAGTTGTTATATTCTAGAAGGAAATCCATAAACGTCACTAACCAAATAAAAGATGCAAATAAACAATGCTAAAAAGTGTGTTCCAAGACTTATTGACTTTATTCAAAATTCAGAGAAAAACTGTATTTTTCTAAACTGTTTTCTACATTAGTATGTGGGCAACACATGATATGAAATTTTTTACCAAGTGGGTTCCCAGAAAAAAACAGAAAAATAAATTTTGAATTTTACGTATTGATTTAGCATCTACCTCAACTAAGATCAATTTGACTGTGTGCATCCTTTTTATCACTTAACAGTTCTTAAAGATAGTTTCTGTTTTCTGTTCCCTTGGCAAAGGTATATCTGTTTCAACAATCCAACCCATTAGGAAGTCATAGCATATAACAAGTAGTTTTCATCGACCAGGAATAAAACATTAATTTAAGATTGTGGCACAATATTATATGCTAGACATGTAAATTTCCTCTTTCTATGTTATTTTTTATCTACTCTAACAACCTCATCTAAGGAAATACAAGGACTTCTTGCACTTTCCACTTTTAGAAAATACAGAGAGAATTGATTCAGGTCATACAAGTCAGTGCATTAAAAACATTAACCAAGAAAACAACTCTTGGAGATTTATAAATTAATGTGTGCCCTACTGACCATTAAAAAACATGAACCTTGCTTTTATCCTGTTTATAAGGTTGCTGTGAGGTTGAACAGAACAAAGTTGGCATATCCGTAATCTCGAGTGGGTCTACTAATTCCTCCCCCTACTGCTGTCCAAACATTAACTTGTGACATGACTTGAGATGCATCTCTCATCAATGGCAAATGTCTGACAGGTACAGTACATCTATTCTTTACAGATGAATAGAGGTTTTTAATGTTTAATACAAATCCTGCAGCATTGGTATTTATATTCTTTATGTTAATGTGGACAATCTTTCGACTCACAACGTTGAGCTCAAATACATTTTCTTCTGAGCTCCTAAATTCCTAAAAGATTAAACCAAAAGGGATTTGTCCATCACAAAAAATTACTTATTAAATAAGAGAGACAAAAGGAATTTACTAGGATATACTGATTTTTAAAAGCTTTCAGCTCTGTAAATCAGGTTTTCTGTTTCTGAGACTAATGTAATATGGGATAACTGATAAAATATTACTATGTCTTTGTTCCTATTAGAATATGAAAGCAAAATGTAATTGCCATAAACCATAAAATACAATAGCAATTTTAAACCCCTAGTGATTGCTTTTCTTTCACCATTTCCTTGATTTTACTGCTATTATTATTCAACAAAGCTTGGAGTGGAACTGAAGTTCTGGGTCAGATGCAGCAAACCAGTCTTCTCCAAATCTCAGAGAAGGTAGGGATGAAAATGGAAGGAGGGAGGAACAGCTCAAGCCAGTGCACCTCCCAGACTCCTGTGCAACTGTTAAAGACCTGTATTCAAAGCAGGGGAAAATCCTCTCCAGATCACCTGCAGTGATAGGTGCAGTGAACCACCTAAAGAAAAGGAGTTCCTATGTAAAGAAACATACATAGGCAGTATCATACTCAGGAAAGGAATACTGAAGGCAATGAAGGAATCGATGTCAGGGAGCCGCAAATGAAGATGTAAAATAAGATTGCATAGGAAAGCATGTTATCTCACTGCTATTTAACTTACCTTCATGACTTGTGCTAAGAAGCAAGCCTGAAAGCTGCCAATAATTGTATTTTTGTATGTGGAGATTGAATTGTTTTATTATCAGAGTGTGAAACTAATCAGGAGGGGAAAAAATTGTGAATCCAGAGCAATGACAGCACAATTGAATTTTACTCTTCACCCTGCCAAATTTGTCATTGACTTTATAATTAAAGCTTGAAGAGTTTCCTGCCTTATTTCTCTCAATTTCTTCAGAAGAGAGTAAAAAAAAGAGATGGTCTTAAACTGCAAAGTTCACCCTCTCCTGCTACTTGCACTAGAACTGTTCGTGCATTCAGGCCAAAATGTTTTGTTTGAATCATCTCAAGCTTAAAAATCTTCCAGTAAATCTAACACCCAGAACAGAAACAATCTGCACCTGGACCATGAAGTCTGAATATATGGCATTTCGGTAGGAACTGCCCCTCCAGGCAGTGAGGGAGGTTATTTTAGAAATAATGCAGCCTACGTTTACCTGGGGCCTATCCCAGCTTGGAACATTGTCAACACCTTATAAAGGGGGCCACTCCACTGGCTGTGTTCTTCTGGAACATAACAGCCCAAGGAAGCAAATACTAAAGATGGATTGTAGCATAACTCCCTACATGAATGTTTTTCTTTTTCATCTCCTGCATCTGGTCTGCTTAACCTGTTTGTTGGATAACTCAGCTGAGTACTTATGTAGATCTGAGAAAGTTCATCCAAGGTTTCTGGATGCAGACACTCCAGATTGTAACTTCTTCATAACTGGAAGCTCCACTGCCTTTTCCGAGCAATCTTAATCCTTTCTTTTTCTAGAGCTCCTAATTTTCATGCAGTCTAGATTCATAGACCAATTAAATTCTAGATATATTTGTTCTTTTGGGGAACATAACAACAAAAGTAAAGAGACACAGAGTCTTTGTAAGGTTGTTTTAAAAATATCGCATCTTATTTTATACAGGACAAACCCCACAATTATGTCTATTAAATATATAACACTTATGCATGTCACAACATTTAAATTAATTTCTGTCTACTATTGAACCACTCTTTTGGATAATAGCCAGTCATCTAGGTATTTCTGGGTGCTTTATATTTTCTTCTTTTTCTGTATTTGATTTGTACCATAGATTACAATTCCTCCTGCCTCCCTCTTATCTGTAGCAACATTCCTTCCATTCTGTTTCTCTAAAAGCAGCTGTGAGAGATGTCTTTTATAGTTTCCAGGACTCTTATCAAAGGAAGTCCTTGCTGGTTCATCCTTACTATGTGAACTTACCAGTTCACTTGATTTGGTCTCTTTCCTTTTCATTGGTAGATCTATTTAGATGCCAGTGTATGTCCACATGAAAGACCTGTGGAGACCACAGGTATCTGATCTGCAGAGTTGTTCATTAGAGATGTATTCCTTGCATATAATGAATATCTCTGGCCAGAAAGTAATATCAAATCAAATAACTAAACTAAGAAACATAATATTGTTGGATTTTTTTTTTAAATATTTGATTTTATAAACCTTAGATTTTTTTTTTTTATTTTTTTTTTTCATTTTAGAGGGCTATTGGAGAAAGATAAACCCAGAAACAGTGTTGTATTTTCTGGATTAATTTTCCATAGGCTGTATCCAATCTGGATGCAATAACATTTCCTGTCATATTCTAAAATATAAATGGTTCTCTCCCCCAAAAAGAATCAATTCTTTAAAATGGGGATTCAGAATAGTGGGAAACGGTTGTGATGCCCAGAAAGCATCATACTTTTGTAGTATACAAGCTAACGGTACTATTCAGCCAACAGAATTCAGGGCAAAAAAAAACCCCAAAACACTACTTTTTTGCACATTAAGTGCATTTGGCTTAGGTCAGTACCAGCTGTCCTTGGAGAAAATCCAGCTTCTGCAGAAAATGGTGTTGCAGGATGCAATGCTGTTTCAAGGTCTTTGCAAAACTGGGAAAACTAGTCCTCCCTCTCTCTGTTCTTCCCTTTCAGGGAAAAAACAACCAACCAACCAACCAACCAAACAGAAAAACAAACAAACAAACAAACAAACAAACAAACAAATAAAAACACCAAAACAAACCCAACATCAGTATGGGGATCTTTAGCTTTCCTTCACCTTCATGTTTTAACATACAAAAAATTGTAATTTTGTTAATGATAATACTACTTCTAGGGTCAAGTATAGATGTAAAAAGTAATCAGTCTACAGTACTGGGACTTTACACTTTCTAAAGAACTTCAGGACAATTAGTCTCAGCACCATTATATTTTTTCATATCTCTTCTGACAGCACACGGAAAGCTTTCTTTCATCTCATAGATCTGATGCTCATTACTGGTGTTAGTTTATTTATTACCTCTGCCTCATAAACCTGACAGTTACCCAAGCTAATAGGTATGTTACAAATGTCATTGAGGGCACCATGAGTAGCCTCAAAGGATGGGAAGACAGGAATGTATTACTGTTCATGGATTGTCATGGCTACCCACAAGGACCTGCAATTCACAAACTTCCTGTCCCATCATACTCAGAAAATCAGTTCAGATACTAATGGCTGAAATTGATGGGAAGTATCTTATTGAAAGTAGCATCATAGAATCACAGAATGGTTTGGGTTGGAAAGGACCTTAAAGACCATCTAGTTCCAGCCCCCCTGCCATGGACAGGGACACCCTCCACTAGACCAGGTTGCCCAAAGCCCCATCCAACCTGGCCTTGAACACTTCCAGGGATGGGGCATCCACAGCTTCTCTGGGCAACCTGTGCCAGCGTCACACCACCCTCATAGGGAAGAATTTCTTTCTCACATCTAATCTAAATCGACTCTCCTCCAGCTTAAGGCCATTACCCCTTGTCCTGTCACTACATTCTCTGATAAACAGTCCCTCACCATCTTTCCTGTAGGCCCCTTCAGGTACTGCAAGGCCGCAATTAGATCTTCCTGGAGCCACCTTTTCTCCAGGCTGAACTACCCCAACTCTCCCAGCGTGCCTTCACAGTAGAGGTGCTTCAGCCTTCTGATCATCTTGGTGTGCCCCCTCTGGACTTGTTCCAAAAGCTCCAAGTCCTTCTTATTTTGGGGGCCCCAGAACTGGATACAGTACTCCAGGTGGGGTCTCATGAGAGTGGAGCAGAGGGGCAGAGTCACCTGCCTCAATCTGCTGGTCACATTTGTTTTGATGCAGCCCAGGATACTGTTGGCTTTCTGGGATGCAAATGCACATTTCGGGCTCATATCAAGCTTCTTGTCCACCAAAACCCCAAAGTCCTTCTCCTCAGGTCTGCTCTCAATCTATTCTCAACCCAGCTTGTAGTTGTTCTTGGGATTGCCCTGACCCATCTGCAGGACCTTGCACTTGGCCTTGTTGAACTTCGTGCGGTTTGTGTGGGCCCACCTCTCAAGCCTGTCAAGGTCCCTCTGGATGGCATCCCTTCCCTCCAGCATGTCGACGACACCACACAGCTTGGTGTTGTTGGCAAACTTGCTGAGGGTGCACTCAATCTCACTGTCCATGTCACCAACAAAGATGTTAAACAGTGCTGGTCCCAGTACCGACCCCTGAGGAACACCATTCGTCACTGATCTCCACTTGGACATTGAGTCATTGACCACAACTCTTTGAGTGTGATCATCCAGCCAATTCCTTATCCACCAAGTGGTCCATCTGTCAAATCCATGTGTCTCCAGTTTAGAGACAAGGATATGAAATGCTTTGCACAAGTCCATGTAAATGACATCAGTTGCTCTTCCCTTATCCAGTAATGTTGTAATCCCATTGCAGAAGGCCACAAAGTTTGTCAGGCATGATTTGCCCTTAGTAAAGCCGTGTTGGCTGTCACTGATCACCTCCTTATTTTCCTTCTAAGTTGTAATTGTCATATTGAATTAAATCATATTATGCCGTGTCACATCAGTGTACAAGGTGGTACTTAAGCAATATAACCCAACATAACTGGAAATAAAAAAAAAAAAAAAAGATTATAAGGTACTTACTGCACTACATAATGTAGAAACAAACTGTACTTACATTTACTCCCCAAAATTTAAAGATGTCTCATCTACTTTGAAAGGGGACAACTCTCCAGATTCTCAGTTACACATTTATAACTCTTACTTCATACTTCTGCTGTGGTCCATACAGGTTCTAATGCCTCAGTTTTTTTCTCATTAAGCCTTCCCCATCTTGTACTTTGTGATTTACTTATGATTTATCTCCTTTTCTTTCTAAAAAGGCCCTATTCTAGAATAACATGTATGAAGTTATGCCCTGAGTGTGCAACACTATCCCATTTTTACGAGTACAGTCAGTACATTTCAGTGAGTCATCTACATGCAATATAACACCTTGACATATTCACTGAGAGCCTAGTGAATGCAGAGTCATGGTACTGAGGAAAATACCATGTCCCACTGCTTCACTGCAGTTCTTCTAGCCAGTCTAGGTTTCAAAAAAAGAAGTTCAGATCATCTGTCCATAGGCAAAGAGTAATCACAGCAGTTTGAATCCCTGGACGAAGCAGTAAAAGCATGAATAGAATGGAAAAAAAGTGAAAGAACTAAAATAATTTGTTTGCCAATAAGGAACACTATGCATCATAATAGCCCACAAAAGCTATATTTCAGAAATGTGAATGAATACAATACACAGAGAAAGATATGAAAATGTTCTATGTTTGAATAAATAACTAGAGAAATACAAAAAGCCAGTGTCAGACTCCCACACACATTGTGACTTGGAGGGATTTAGTGTTCATTAAGTTGAATAAGATGTAATGATTCAAACCCTAAAAGGAATGTAGGAGGCCAGAGAGACAATGCTATCCAGATACTTTTATATGTCATCATGACAATGTCAGAAGGATGGAGTGTCTCCCAACAAAACATGTTTTAAACAAAAACATTGTTTTCTCTCTCTGGAGAGCTGGAGTCTTCACAGTAGACTACTCTGTCATGAATACCCTCTTCTCTCAGCCACTGAGGAAAAAAATACTCTATGCAAAGCAGAATAGCTTCAGTATTGGGATGGGACTGGGAGAGAAAGAGTGATCCTCAGAGAACGTTTTGGTTGGGACCTTTCATATTTTCCAAATGCTGAATGGATCCTTTGGCTTCTGGAAAATATGCAATAGGTATGAAAAACGGTAGCCAAATGGTGGTGGGCTTCTGGATCCATGGGAATTTCTCCTGTCCCAGCCGAGGTGAGGTGAGACTGCTGCTGCTCTGTGTTCCCAGTCTAGCCAGCAGTGAAGATGAACACATTTCCATCCTGCTGGGTTTCACTGAAAGAAGCATGGTCTAATCTTTCTCCTTTGATGACCATAGGAAATAGTTGAGTCAAGGTCCTCCCTTTTCACTGATTAGATTACTATTGTTCCTCTACCCATCATTGTTCCTCTGATCCTCCCTCATCTTTGTATTTGCTGTGATTAGCTTTCTATCATATAAGCTAGTAGTATGTAAGGTATAGAATACTCTGTGACTAAAAGTATGACACATACTCCGTCAATAATATGACACAATGACATAACATACTATTATTAGTGAGTCAAACATGTCCAGGACCATTTTCTGGTGAAGAGATCATCTGGTATGGAATGCTGAATCTACATACCATCTTATAGTTTTGCTATCCAGAACAGGGTGATCGCACAAAAACAGCATGTTAGAAAAGTCTCCTCTAACTCTGCCTGGGAATTATCTGGGACAATTCTGGCTGGCCTGTGCTAAAACTATGCCAAAAAAACAGTTTTAACAAATTAGCAAGATGAATCACTGGCTCTAGTTCCAGGAAAATTGTTGGACACTGTTTAATATACTACTTTAGCTGTAACCTGTATTTTGTCATAAAATGTCTATAAATTCAAGGAACAATTCAGGACTGTGAACCTTAATTTGAGAAAACCACCTTTTGTTATAAGATACAAACATGTAGGAGAACAGTGAGGACTAAGTTGCATGTGTACAAGCATCACTACCTCTCATGGTGTTAGGTGCATACAACATTGGCCAGTCATAATGGAGGCTGGTAACTTCTGAGGCCACTCTCCCACCTCCACCACCAAATTAGAACTTGCTTGTTCTCATATTCTTGGCTTGTTTAGATAGATCCCCATTGCTAGCTTTTGTGGATGCCTTTCTTTGGCACACATGTAACCATTATGTGAGAAAAAAGAGTTAGGTTTCTTTCATTAATGCACTGAGGTTACTACTCGTAGGACTATAAATCTAAGACAGTTCTGGAAAGATATTTTTAGCCTTTAGGTGACTTAGATGCTTTGGAAAATTGCTACTTATTTGTTAAACACATACCTCTAGGCACAGCTATAAAATTATGTGAAACTTGCTCCCCCCCTTCTCTTCAAAGAAACAGCTACTGTTTTTTCACAAATTATGATTAGCTAAGTAGTTAATGTAATTAATGCAACTTAGTGGTGTGTTTGTTTTAAAAATATTTCTTTGTGGACATTGTCCTAGTTTAAATTCTGCTTAAAATATGTTGTTCTTGCTCTCACATCTCAATAGTATAGCTGAATAAATATATTCTGACTTCTGCATTGTTATCAGGTTTTAGATTTGGTATCAAAAATAAATTCTTGATCTGTTTCAAAATTTATCATCATCAACAAGTTTTATTAAGCTGTCTATTCATATGAAAACAGGCTGAGAAAGTTGGAATTGTTCAGCCCAGAGATGAGAAGGCTCCAAGGAGACCTGAAGGGGCCTACAAGAAATCTGGAGAGGGACTGTTTACAGGGGCATGTAGTGATGGGACAAGGGGTAATGGCCTTAAGCTGAAAGAAGGTAGATTTTTATTAGATATAAGGAAAAAATTCTTTACTGTGAGGGTGGTGAGGCACTGGGACAGGTTGCCCAGAGAGGATGCCCCCTCCTTGGAAGTGTTCAAGCCCAGGTTGGATGGGTGTTTGTCCCATGGCAGGGTGTCCCTGCCCATGGTAGCGAGGTTGGAATCAGATGATCTTTAAAGTCCCTTCCAACCCAAACCATTCTATGATTCTGTGATTCTATGATTCTATGGTTCTACCTACAAAATACAGAATACATTCTGCATGTCTCAGGGAGGATAATGTTAAATAAAAATACAGACTCATACATAGCATTTCCGAGGGATGTCATTGGCAGATTCTTCAAGAATGCTTCATATTTTACATGCTGTGTCAATAGATCAAACTAAAATATAAAAGATAGGAATATCTTGAATTAATATAAAGTACTCTTCAAGCTCTCTTTTCACACAAGTTTTGTATTTACTGAGGAATTTCTTGACATATAATGCATAGGTTTAGAGCCTTCCACTCAGTTAAAAAAAAAAAAAAAAGAAAGTTGTCACTTCTGAGTATGGATAACAATGTGCAAACATTTGCATGCACTTGAGACAGCTGAGAGGATAGTGAAAGAATGGACAACATTCAAAATGTCTAATTTCTGTCTAAATCAGATTTTTCCTCTCAGCGTGTTTGCTTGACACTCAACCTCCACAGAGTCACTCAGGGCATGATTCCAAACAATGTGATTTAAGGCTTCTTCTGAAGGGCATGCCTCACTACTGACAACGGAGAGCTTTGGGTGAACAGTTGCTAATGTCTTTTGGCTAAATCAAGCATCTGCAATTGAGTTTGAACATTCTTGTTCTTCATAAAGTTGCCTTGCATGAATATAATTAAAACCAAAATGTTGGAAGCAATTAAAAAATGTTGAAATTCACAAAATTTAGTTGGAAAAAAACCTACTGGAATTACTTGCCAATCTGCCAGTAGTTCTAGCTCTAGCACTGAAAGATTGTAACTGTCATTAATTACTGAAAGATCTGAATGGCAAATACCTGACTTGCAGTTAAACCTATATTCAATTGCATTTTCAAAAACTGTTAGGAATTCAATTACAGGAAGAAAAGTAAAACAAAATTTATTTCTTTAAAGATGCAAAAGAGCATGACAATTGGATTGCCTGAAAGAAGAGGGATGGTCTTCCACTGAACAGTATTTAAGAGAAAACAACCTAAGCCCTGATTCTCAGGAAGCCAGATATAACTTTATATTCTATTTGAAAGCTAAAGTTTAAATTTATAAATATATATTTTTAATATAGGTTGAGGTTAAAGCACTGTAACATGACTCATGATTTTTAGTCTAGTAGTCTTGCTCTGCCACAGACTCATGGTATAGATTTGGCAAGATGTCAATTTTGTGTTTTAGCCTGGTATGGGGAATGTAGGAATAATGCATTCTCTATGAAGAAAGAAGGAACTACCACAGTAATTAATTTTATTCTATTGTGTAATAAAAAGTGTAAGTGTACTCCTAATCAGTTCCTCCTTAAGCTAAAATATATATTTTTAAAGAAGAGACTTCTAATCTTAACTGAGAAATTGCTACTGATATAAAATTCTCTATAGCCATAGATAGGTAAAGCTTTTATTGATATTTCATAAGTCATTAACCTGAGTATTAAAAATCATGTATTTTTTCTAGATGGGGCTACACTGTTATTTCATTTTCTATTTTTATGTAAAAACTATAGTCACAGTACCTAAGATCAGAAAGGAAATTTATTCTGAATTTTTTTATACCCCTAACCTTAACATTAAAAGTTATGTTGAAGCCTTTTGGTTAGAGTGTCAAATATTTGAATAACTTGGGCACTTCTGAAGTACACAAGATTTGAGAAACAGATGGTTTATTATCTAACCTTCCTTGATGTCAAGGAGAGTTGAGTATCTAGATCCTTGCCTCCTTTCAACAAATTTCTGTTCTTCTGGGAGCAGAGGATTAAGCTAAGGAGCCAGTAGGATTTTTAAAATGTGTTAGCTGTGTAGCACTTATCAACATACTAAAAGTGAGAAGAAAGTAGGAATCAGTAAGACCTTGAAGCCCTTATGAAATTTATACGTAAATGGGACTATTCACAATACGTATATTAATCTCAGATGTATGAATTTGCAGAATATGTCTATAAATAGGAAAATTTATTTTTCTCAATTTCCAAAGAAAATAAAAATCTCTATCATGCTCTCTGTGTGTTCCTCCAATCATTTTTGTCTATTTATTCAGCCTTCTTCCTGCTTTCATGTATATAAATGCAAACCCAAAATTATATATGTATATACATAAGTATTTTGAATTATTGATCAGTAACTACCAAATCTAACTAGAAGAAAATTATTAGAAATAATTGCACTAGGCATTTTTAGTTGAGTAGAGAACAATCCAAATTAGTAAATCTTATTCGTTATATATCTATCTCACTGAAGGAGACACTAGCAGAGTTAAGCTATCATGTAGTCCATTTGGCAGAGGCCAGATAACCAGCGTGCACATATACCATTTTAGACATGCCACAAACATGCCATATTTTATCACTGAAAGTGACATATGTGAAATGTTAATAGTAGAAAGGCTGAGAGATATTTACAGTGCAAGATGGAAGTGAAGGACACAGATGTGTAGAAAGTCAGGGTTCATTAACTCTATTGTGCATAGAAGTTCTTTGCAGAGCAGACCCTGCCCTTGAACCACTCCCATGATTTAAATAGGAATAATAGATAATACTTATTGCACTAAATAAATAAATAAATAAATACTTTCCCACTTCTGAGTTTTCCTGTGATGAAAAAGACAGCTGTGAGTTGAAGTACAGGAGACATAAAGTCAAAGAGCATCGTGTTAGCTGTGTTCACTTGACATACCATGCTTAGAAGAAGAGGAAATTTTTTCAGAGACACAGAGACCTCAGAAGAAAGAATACAATGAGACATAAGTAGAGAACCATCAGAAGGGAACAAATCAAACAACTGGATAGAATAAGTTGAAGTTGCTTATTTGGTACTAGGTCTCTGATCTGCAAATTCAGATATTCTCATAAAAAATATGTATTTAGAAATAAATATATTGTCTAATTCTTACTGAAGAAAATGACTGAAATTATGGGATGTTTATGAGGTAATATTGGAAAAATAATTGATTTATTTTCCAGTAGGGTATATCACAAAGGAGATGTTTCTGATCAGGAATGCAAATCAGGATAAGTGATAATGAGCAATTAAGACATGAAATCAGCATTGACTATTATCTCCACTACCAGTGTATAGCACTGGTACCAGATTAGGAATATAGAATCACTAACATTTCTTATTCTCACTTCTTTTAAATTAGGAATAGCTTCTGTCTTTGAGTGATTCTGCTTTTGATGATATTAATGAAATTGTTAATTTTTCTCAGTGGATAGAATTTAAAAGTGGAAAAGAGGATCAGAATTTGTCTGTCACCAAACATCACATCATCTGTCAGCCACATGTTGCCCAAGGAAATGGGCAAGCTGTTAGCCTGTTACTAATTTTAGTTTGTTTTTATTCAGCTTGGCTTGTTCTCTTGGGTCACTAATTAAAGTTTATGTGCTATGATTCAAAATTAAAAGTTTTTCTTTCTTCTGAAAATATTTGCTATAATGCAGAACTACCTCAATTTCTTATCAAAGTATTTATATCATAGATTGCAAGGTGTTAATTTTTTGGCTTTACAGAAACATAGAAGAACATGATATTTTGTATTTTTTGTAGGATCGATCTAAGTTCCCATCATAATTATTGCTGTAGAAACAGCGGTTCCTGATGAACTTGTATTTAAGTGCTGCCAAAAATCTGAGAAAAATAACCAACTGTAGGGGTGAATTTTTCACTAAGAGTAAATTTGAGAAAAATACAAAGTTGATTTCTACGAAGAAAAATTATACCTTCACACTGTTTTCAAGTTGCTATTTGAAAAGCTGTTCTGAGATAGAGTGGAAAATTGATCAACATTCAATTGAAGGTGAGTTGCAGCTTCTTTAAAGACTTGTCTTTGAATGCAATCACCATAAAAACCAAAATACACTCAACTCTTTTCTTGGTTATATCATTTTTTTTCTAGTAATCAACAGCATGATTTGGAAGGTTTATATGAATTGGAATTAAAAGCTATTGCCACTTTTTTCCTCTTCTTTTTAAGAACTAATTACAAATTTTAGGATAATTTAATTCTGAAGGGACCTCAGGAGGTCATCTGATCCAACCTCAATAACTCATGACAACTTAAACTATTCAAATAGAATGGAGGATCAGGCCTAGTATTCTATCCAGAATGTCATGTAATAAGATTATTAACATAAATAGTTATGCATAGTGATTAAGATTGGACTGTTCTTAGCCTGAAACATGGTGATACAACTACCATATATGCAGTTCTTTTCCAGTATACAGATTTGCACAGATTTTCTCACATGAAGCTACAACATAGTTTAAGTTTTCTACCTGTGCAGTGTAAGGCTAAAAGTAAGCAGATTGCCATGAGGTTTATTTCTCTGACCTCTCTACTTCATACTCTGATTCTTCCCCATCATCTCATACAGGGTAACTGGAGAAGGAGTCAGCATTATTACGCTTATACTAAGCTTCAGAACTATCCAGAGACAGGAGTCATTGACTGCATAGGAAAGCCAACATTTTTCATTCTATGTACAAGAACGTAGTGTTTGGCCTTCAGTCAGCAGCTCTCCCTGGAGCAAGGCAATTCTCTTAATTTTTCTAAAGACCCTAATACAGATAACCATTAAATAAATAAATAAATAAATAAATAAATAAATAAACTCTATTTTTGACCCAAAGAGAATGTTACCTTCATAAAGGTGATGGATTTTATTATTTTTTTAATACTGTTGAATTAGAATGTTGTCTATATGGCCAAGACTGCTGTAGAGTTTAAATACTAAGAAGATTACAAGAATCTGGGACAAGTTCATCAAACTATATGAAAGTCAAGCCACATAGCTAAATGTCATGAGGGCAGTTAGTTATATTCAACTGGTAAAAAGAAGGAATCGATCTACTTATTTTTTACCAAAGTTTGTCATCAGACTTGTTCACTTTTGCATACTCCGCTTGAATCCATGATTCAGGAAAACACTCATACTGATATATATGCCCTATATGATGTGTTTGAGCATCAGTTTAAATAGAGATTAATTTGTGAATATCCCTTCATGCCTTCTTAGTCTTGTATAAGAATTGTTAACATCATGTATGAAATTAATAACACCATGTGAGATTTTGGAATGTAACTGACAAGATATGCAGATAATATTTTAATCAAATATATTGTATTTTACAACGCACAATATTTTAGCAAAATATATTGTATTCCTTTGTTAGAGATAGAAGTTACTTGAATTTTCTTACCAACTTACATGAAATTTGAAATAGGGAAACCACTGGAAACTAAAGCTTATCTTTTTTAATAGGATTTTTAATAGGTCACTAGAAAACAGAAAGAGTAAAATTATGTGGACAAATGACAAAACATGTAAACACTAAACAGATTAATGTCCTATTCTGCTGAATATGAAAAGAATAAACTGTGTAGAAATTGTTTTGCAGTTTCAGTGGGTTGTAGAATAAGGAAAATACGTAGTATGACTTTAGGGAAAATACAGTAGTTTTCACCCTCTCAATATCTAAAAGATATTCCAAGAGCTAAAAGACAAATGAAAAACCAATATTGTCTCTGAGGTCTGTCAGTTGTCTTTGTTTCCTATCTTACTAATTCCAGCCACATCCATCTGGAAGCTCTGATTCCTGCAGCTTGGTAAAATGAAATTTACACAGATGAAGCAAAAAGATGAAAATTCTCTTCTATGGAAACTTATTTCTGGGTAATGCATGGTCTTCACATTTCTGTGTCCTCTCACTTTGCATCAAACCTGACTCTTCTTCGGACAATGCTATAGGAAAAAAGTAAAAACTTTACTCTACAGATTCATATGTCAAAGATTAAGAGGCGATGTGCATGATTCCTATGGAGAAGGACTAAATAGGAGATGTGTCTTTGATTATTATGTGATTCTATGGAGTGAGGAATGTTCTAACTCTCCATGACCAGTTTTATTTTTTTTCTTTGCTTTTCTTAACATATATCTTTTAGAAGGATCTCCACTGTGGATCATGGAGACAATAACATGTGGGTACAATCTTTGATTTGTTTGGCTTTTTCTCTCCCTTTTTCATTCATATATAAGCACAAAGAATAAGAGAATCTGAAGGTAATTAATTTGAACCAATTCTAGAGGGAAGGGTGGCATGCATGCAGAAAAGGAGCTCAACTCAAAAAATATCTTTGCAAAGGTTTATCTTCCTTGAATTGATATCCTATGAAATAAAGCACTTTATTAATGCTCTCATAAGTGTGGATCTTTCCTTCCCTTGCAAGAGTATTACATCTCAATTTACAAATCTGTAAGTTGGTGATTATACTTCTAAATATCTCAAAACTGGGATTTTGAGTAAATTACAGACTATTTTAACCTTTACCTGGACAAAGAAAATCTTCTAGTTAAAGCTTGCTTACTTTATCAATGCATGTTTACAAATGTGTTTTCTCTGTGCATTGCTGTAAAAAAAGGAAAAGCGAGCAACTTATGTTTTTCTAATTATAGATAGGTGCATGCAGAGTTGTTCCCAAGAGATATGCACTCGGCTGAATGAAATGCCAAGAATTTGAAAAAATCTTAGAACATACATAAACATGAAGGAATCTTTGCTATGTCTTCCTGAGCTGATGTACTTCAATTCTGAGCAAAGCTGAGGATTAATTGTTTCTAATTCACGATTACAGCTAGAACCCATAGATTAAATCAAGAATGGAGTACATCCCTAAGTAGAAAGAACTAATTGTGAGAATAGGATTGTCCAGATTAGATTTCACATAAATTAAGTACTAATTGGAAACAAAGAAGTTAGGAGACTAATTGAACTCCATAATTCATGCAGAGATCTTCCAGAAGCTAAAAATTCATTAGCTTTTCTTCTTAAACTTGCAGAAGATCCTTGATACTGACATAAAAGAGTATAGAGTCATGTCAGCGATTACAACAAAAAGCTTTAAGCCTAAAGTCAATGATCACACCTCTGTGGGACAATTGACTTGTAGACAAATAATGTGAAGAGTGGTTTTGTGAGAGAGGATTTTTTTTTTCCTCCCCCCCACCCAGTAATTGGAAGGCAATAGGAAAGGGAAATGACTGTTATCAACTTCCCTACTTGTGCTGTTATTGCATATATCTCTTCACCCTCGCTTTGACAAACATCAGATATTTTAAAATAAGTGGGAAAAAACCCAAACCAAGAATACAGGTACAATGTCTGTAGCCAAAAATGCCTCTGAATATTGAAAAGTAAATAAATAAGATGTGTGTGGAACCTACTAATTGTATTGCTTTGTGCATTAGGGGAATTGTTTAAATGAACAGTGAACAAGTAAAAAAATTATAGATAGAATCAAGTAAGATACAAAAAGATATTAAATGCTGATAATAGATGGGAGAATATGATTGCTCAGGATAAGTCCAAGTAGAATAGTAAATATTATAAGTTGCTTACTAAAAGATTTACTTGTAAAGCTTAGTAGTTCTGAAAACAACCTAGGTAATAGTGTCCATGCTTATCATAGTGTACATGCTCATGCCACAAGAACTTACTTCAGCTATTCTTTGCATGTGTCATTCATTGAGATTGCACTACCACTTAATCTGCTATAGGAGCTGTGTCATTTTTCTAATATATTTCCTGCTCTGAAAAGATTTTATTTTTCCAGTCCATGTTTTTTTGTATTAATCATCTGCTCTCAAAAGCGATACTGTTTTTCTGGTTTGCATCCAGACTTCTACACACTGTTACTTCAAACACAATAACACGTAAAAGAGACATCTATGATCAAATTTAATAGTATAAATCAAAAGAGAGAGTGAATAGGAAGAAGTGCTCAAGACTGTCCCGAAGAGTCCTTCAGAACTGCTGCCAAGGCAGCTCCAGGAAAAAAAAATATTTTCATAATGCAAAGTCCAAATAAGCTACTTATCATCACAGAAAAATAAAAAAGGGAAACTGATGTGGTTGGTGGGTAAAAATAAAATGCAAACAACATCTAACAAAAAAAAAAAGTTTGTTTTTTTTTCTTGTTTTATTATTTTTTTCTCAAGAACTTGCCTCTCAATAACTTAATTTTCTACATGTTTAAGCAATAAAGGAACCTAGGATAAGTGATGCAATTTAGCTGGGCACTGCTCCTTGAAAAAAGAGGTCTGAACATAATGTGTAATCTTGATGCAGTATAAGCAGGATTGTAATTGGGTTTTGTTTATCCAATATGTATGCCAATATGTGGACAGTACAACAGTCTATTGTGTTTGCTGGCAGGCAAATTTCTCATTCAGTGAGAAGATAGCTCTTCTAAAAAAGCAAACACAGAACTTAATTGATAGTGAATGTTTAATTCATTTTCATAAAAATCAATAGTGTCTCTCAAGGGGATAAAGGTGAATTAATTCATTTATCTAGATCTTTAAAGCTGATGCATAGCAAACACAAGACGTTTAACAAAGGTTAAAGAGTGCTTGTTGAGAGGCCTTCAAGATAGCAACACCATTTTGATTTGTTTGATTTCTTAACACTGGGTGGATTATTTGTATTAAATTATCACTGTATCATTTCACAGTAGAACAGGTGTTTCCTCAAGTTATAGTCCTATTACTAGATACTTGCCACTCATGTAAATTCATAACACATGCAACACCATCAAAACAGGAAAAAAACCCCTATCTTGTTGCTGAATAGAAGTAAAATTAATTGTTTTGATATGAAAAATGTAAGCAAAAATATAGAAAGAAGAGTCTGAATACTAAATGCCAGTAATAGTCTAAACAACATAAAGATCCAAAACACAGTAACCACTTTTAAAAGCTTATTGTTAGACTTCCTCTGCTCTGAGAGTTTTAGAGTCTCAATAAAAGAATGAAGGATAGGAAAAAGGGTAGAAGCCTAAAAATTGCAGGGGTTTCATACTGGTCCATTATTATTGATTTGCTTTGCTATTCCCTCCTTTGATTATTCCATCACATGTTGTTTTGGGGCAGTGGTTTTGTTTTGCTACAAATTAGAAAACATAAAGAGTCAAAAATCAGTTGAAAAACCAAAGGAGCAAAGATTACACCTCCCATTGTGAATTTAAATGGTGTTTAAAAACATATATTAAACTTAAATGCATTAAGACCTGTATTTTCCAAATCTATTTGCACAAGTATAAATCCGTCCTCCAGGACATGCCTGGAGCTTTCTGTTTCTAAAATTGCTACTGAAAAATTGTGAGATTGTCACCAAAAGAGGAGATGAGCTTGTTGAGAGCAAGCAGTTGAAAATATAATAATGAAGATATCATTTCTCTCCATATTCAGAATAAAATAAACTGAACACATCAGTCATTAGCATTAATTTAATAAAAAAGCGTTAGTTGACCTGCCTTCCTTTGAGATAAGAATTAAACAATTTATTACCAATGGTCAGGCAGGTCTCAGTTGTTAACAGCACTAAGTGCACGTTGCATTTCTAAATTCAGTCCAAAAATGGCAAAGCACAAGCATAACTATGGGTTCAGATAGGTTCAGCTGCACATGTGAAACATACATTTCCAAACTCAGCTGCCCCAATATACTTGCTAAGGACTGTGACACTGGTATTTATTTGACGATGAACATTTGCAACTACAAAAAAGTTACTTCAGAGGCTATTGATTAAAGCAAGGTTTGTGTCATATTATGGTCAAGAATTGCCAGAAATCTTATATATAATAAGACTCTATTTCATCAGCTGCATATCTGCTGAGGAGTGCTGTAGCTACTAGACCTTACTGGAACTCAGTAATCAAGAACAGGGAAATGTGACTCAGTTCTATTCCTCTGTCCAACACTGTGAACTAGGGAAACTTTTGAATCCCTCACATTCAGCTTCGTAAATTGAGTATGATGCCATTTAGTCAGGTTTATGATGATTGATCCAAACGTAATGGCCAGTCAATAAGATAACCATGAATAGATTGCAAGTTCTTATATGAAGGTCTAGTCAAGGTCTGACTTTTAGCATGCAGCTAGTATAATAACATGAGGCAAGCAAAAGTCTGAATCAATAGGATATTAGCTATGTGTTGTATCTAATTAAAAATACAGAAAGCTATAGGCAAATCCAACTATATAGTAAATGTGATATAGCTTATTCATCTACAGTCACATATCAGCAACTTCATATTTGAGAAGGTGATAAAAATTGTATCTGGAGGCTGTTAAAAAGTAGTTAGTTATCTAACGTGTTATCTTATCTGTTAACATTGAATACACAGACAGCTTTAAGATATCTTGTTTATATGCCCATCCTTTCATTCACAATATATGGCCTTGATTGATGTTCGCTTTACCACTGCAATAAAAAGGTCTGCATATAGATTTGTTAGATTTTTTAAGTTGTTGTTTTAATTATTATTATTTTTTATAAGGAACAACATTATTCCAGCTGTTCCGGGGGGAGGGGGGGGGGGATTGAAAACTTTTAATTAGATCCCACCCCAATAATAAACAAAACAGGATATCATAGTGAAGAATACAGAAATGGATCGCACAAAACGCCATTCTTATTTTGTTCTCATTTTTTAAAATAAATGAGAAATCAATGCATCTTCATTTAAACTACTCCTGGAAAAATATGTGCTGATTCATTCTGCTGAATCTATCTAATGAAGTTAATGTTTGGGTGAAACATCCTCTCCCAGAGGTTTCTGGTGGAAGCTCATTATCAGCCACCAGACGATACATAATTTCATTATGTATACATAAATATGTTATAATCAGGTACAGTATAATAGCATCGCTGTTACACCACTTAAAAACCTGTACCCTCGTATACAGAAATCAAGTGTGGGTTTATGACCTGTAAAGATCTACAGTGCATCACTCAGTCCCATACAGAGATATTCAAGCAACCCCAGCACAAGCTGGATCTGGAACTAGAAGCAGTACTGTTGTGCCAACATTTTGCTGTGCCAGAGCCAATTAATCCTGTTAGGAGGCTACTCTAATGCCAAGACTCAAGTGTATATCTCTATATAATGCTGCACAGTTATTTATACACATACTAGGTTGTTTGGACATTCCTTACATCGTCCTGCATTGTGTGGTATATGAATACTCAAATATCCTGATTTACTATGCAAAACACAATGACCTTTGATATATTAATGCAGCATTTAGTGTTTAATCCCATACTGTTATGAAAACTAATTACATTTTCAAAAACTAATTATATGGCAACAGAATTTCACAGCCTCTGAGATTAGGATGGTTCCAACACTACTTCACAAAAAGATTGGTACCATTCCAGGTTAGAGTTTTGGACTTAATTTCTAAAGGTACGTCTATATTGTACTTCAAAGGTGTAACTGAGGTTCGCGTAAACGTGCAAAAAAATCCAAACCAGCTAACCCTGCTACTTCTGGCAGTCTAGCCATGACAACACAGATGCCAAAGTGAGTGCATTATGAAATGCTGGATAAATATTCAGAGGATAATGTCTGATGTGTTGTAGTCCTAAAGTGCAGAAGTTACACTTGTTCAAGGAAATTAAGAAGATAAGGCAGTTATTCCTGTACACTGCTATTAGTGTCTAAGCTGACTGCTTTCGAGAGACCTCATACTTGCCTATATAAGCTGTAGTTGCACATTTAAACAGCAATGTGCTTGCACAGAGTTAGTGATTTTATGTGCATTCTGTAATTATAAAATTAGCCCAGTTCTTGTTAATAAGGAAACATTTGTTTCTCTATAGTAGAGAGAAAAAAACAAATAATCATTTAATGGAGATCTCACCTGCTCTGAATACATGTTGTATTTTGAATGTTCTCTTTTCCATGGGATGTTCATTCTGTGTGTTGTTGATCCTTCAAGCTATTAAACTGTATGTCGGTGCTATATATGTATCAGTACATATACTGCATGTACACCTTAAACAGATCATGTAAGGCAGGAAAGCAAGTACCATTAAGACAAAATATTGTCAAATACAGTGTAGAGTGTACTTTTACCTCAGGTTTGAAGGTGGCCTATTGCTTACTAATATTGAAAATAGATCAGAAACTTTTATGTCTAATGAAAGTAAATAAGATATAATAAGGTTTATTAATTTGGACTTCTATGTACTCTAAAAAGAATACAGGTCCATACCTGTACCACTGCAATAGTAACTATAATATATGGTATCAGTTACAGGAAACCAGGGCATTAACAAGCTATATGCTGTCTGAATGACAAAAAGGATCCATATCCTTTATGTGTCACCTTAAAATGTGGCAGGTCTTTAAATTCTCACTGAAATAAGAGAAGGATCACTTTTTATTAAAATGCTTAGATTAAAAATCTTGGTAAACTGTGTTTATTATAAGGTTTGATGTTGTTTGTTTTCTGACTATCATTTCTTGTCTCCTCTACATTTCAGAAAAATAATAGAAAAAAAGATTTAATATCTACTGCACTTCAATCTTTTCTTAATAAAATATTTCCTCTTTTTAAAGAGGCAGACCCAATTGCTTTATCTTCTTGTCAGACTTTTCCTTCACTCTTATGATGATTTCTCTAAGGTAAGGAACATAAATACAGGAGCTGGTATGTTATTTAATATGGCTAATTTAAGAAAAAAAGTATTTTTCCATATCTAGTAATATAAAAAATATATAAAATAGACAACCAGAAAATAAGTTTGGAAAACCTTTTTCTGCAATGACCCTTCGTTTCCAAGTGGCTGTGCTATCACAGTTTGCTTCCCTGTGGTTTTTAAATCAATATTGATCTAGGACCTTTGTAGGAACTCATGCTGACAACTCTGCAATCACTGTCTTTTCTTTTTAATTTCCTTGAGCAAGTGGAACTTCAGCAATTTAAAACTGTATGTGAGCAGTCCTATCACAACTAATAGGCCTTCAGGACATGTTGACATCTCTGGAGAAGCACCTTAGATCCTAATCCTAATGTCTCCAACTATTCAGTGATGTAGTAGCAATTACATAGGTCAGTGCATATCTTACATCAGTAGAGAAAATCTGACAGTCTAGTGTAAAAGGAAGTAAGCCATTTCAGCAATATATAAACCCATACATAAATCAAATATACTTCCATAGAGAAATATATATCAAATATCAACTTATTGGTTTGCAGTGTATACCATATTCCTAAGCACATATCTTTCTTGGCTCATTTGTAGTCAATAACTAGTCAAGAGATTCAAATAATTTGGGGGAAGGGAAGGGTAGGCATTATAGACTATTTTGCTTCAAATATGTGGTTTTCTTAGTGGAAGCAGGGACAGGGCAGGGAATGGGTGGATAATTTAATTTTTAAATAGAGGTTAATAGGAAATAGTTTTCCTATTCCACAAGAAATATGGAGATGTAAACATTTAGGCTTCCCATTAAAATGATAAGAACTTTGAAAATTTAAAGTGGCCCTTCTCTCTACAGAAAAAGATAGAATGGATCAAATAGTTTCATCTAATGTTTTCAAAATATTTTATTCCTTTTTTTCCTTCTTTTTTTTACTTGTTAATTATAATTAATGTCTTAAAAGGTTACTTTCTTCAGATGAACATTTTTTTTTCCCATTTGCAAGATATTAAAATGTGGTGCTTCAGAAATTTTGAAACTTCCTTGAAAAAGGCTTTTGAAATGGAAAATTCTTTTAAACAGTCTTTTCCTCACAAGTAGTTTCAATTTCAATAAGTGAATATGTATAGGAAGAGGGAGGATGGGAAGCCTCTGTCAAAAATATGATAAATTTTCCAATCTGATTTCCAAAAGCACTGCTAGTCTACACCTCTGCAGTGTGTGAAGGGGCATTTTCTGAAGCAGGTGAAAAATGACATTGTGATTAAGGCATGAGGCTGTGACTCAGATTAGTAAACATGGGAGTTTTGCCACAAGCTTCCACTGTGATGTTGGATAGTTTACTTACTCTCTGTTTCGGTCACCTCTTCTCTTTGAATGAAGCAGGTCTCCCTTGCAGAGTTATCATAAGGGTAAAGGTGTTAACGTCAAGCTGCTGTGGTGATGAAGGTTCTGTGAGTGCCCACATAAAAATAGTGAATGTACTCGGACTGCAGTTCATTCAACAATTAATGAAAAGCTATATTTCCTTGCATATAAGTAGAGTGGAACTGTTTTAGAGTGGAACTGTTCAATGCACTTGCTCATTATTATAATATATTAATGATTAAAGTATCACTTTTATCTTTAAAATGAAATAGTCCCTGCAAATTTGTCCTTTGTATCCTTAGCTCTCCAGTTAAGCACTATTTGGAGGAGTATTTTAAACATTCTAATATTTCTGTTTAGAAAAAACAGGTCCTGTAATATTTTTTAAAGTACTACAATTACAAGCACAACCAATAACATTGTGGGAATCAGATGTATATAAATCAGCACTATTCCACCTCTCTTAGAATTCAAGGTTCTCAAAATATCAATTCTATATTTACATTTTTAAATAGGTAAAAATACACATATATTACCTATATAAATATACATTAAATACATAATTAGGCACATACATATAACAAATATAATTTAAAAGGTGGCTTGAAAATACCAAATACATTCTACATATATTATGTTCAATATTCTCAATTGTAAAATATTCTGCATTTAATTGACTGAATATAGAAGTAGTATTGACCAGATCTTGTCCCACCAAAGTAACAGTGCTTTTATTTTTAAAAGACTTCTACTGTTTCCAGTTAGGATACGTAGATGTAAACCCAAATGTAGGCGTCTAATATAATATAGAAAATGGATTTATGGACCAACATCTGAAAATTAACATTCACAATCCTTACTCTATAAACATTTAAGAAGAAGGAATAGTGTCACTAGTGCAGAAATAAGTAAACTAGGTATCTGAAATATGCCATTGAAAAATAGGTTGTATATGTTGGAAAGAAATATTACAGAAAATACACTTTTTTAGATCAATCTTCAGTAAAATAGAAAGCAAAGCCAGAATTTTTATGAATTTGTTTTCCTAAACTACTACTCCTTTCCTAACCAAGCTATACAGAGGAGAAAGCAAGAAAGCAAGAGAGCAAGAAAACAAACAAGCAAGCAAGACGAAGTAAGAAAACAGGGAAGCAAGGAATTACTTACTCATGTCTACAGAATCTTATTTTGAAAGCTTACTGACTTGTAGTTTGCTTTATATATATATATATATCAAGAATAATATGTCCATGGCTTATACAGAATAGCCACATTGTTTACTAATTTTACTGCAGAATATTTAAATAATGAACAAAATTGTCTATTTTTAAAAAGTAATTTGGACCTTTTCTGGTTGACAGGAAATGGTAAGTTAAATGAGGAAAATAATCATTCAAATAAAAACATCTAAGTAAATGTCATTGTGAAAGTCCCAGAAACAATCTTTCAGAAGATTTAAGATACATGGTTTGCTCTTAAAGAAGTTTATTCTTTAAAAGCTATACCATTATGCATTTTAAGTCTAGTATAACTGATGAGTATATTTTTTTACATTCTAACTAATAAGCAATTTATTTTTTTTCCCTGTTAATTTATGTAACCATGCTTTATGCTCATATGACTGACTTGACTTCTTAATTTCCTGGCTTTTACATGTCTATTTTTAAAATGTTTCATTAAGGTATCTTGTCAAGTAATTTGTAATCTTCCTCTTCTCAAAGCAACTAGAAACTTATTTTGTAGTTACTGTTGTTTTATTCTAATCATGTTTGATTTGATTTATTTTCTCTGGAAGGAAATATTTTGCTGGCTTCAGAATATGCATTAATCTTATGACAGGCACATGTGGTTAGCAGTGTTCCCTACAAGTTATAAGGTCATTTTTTAACAAAAACAACTTGGCTCACAAAGTCAGAAGCTTTTTCTCTACTCCTCCCCACTCCTATGCTACGGAATTTTAATTTGTCTCGGCTGTCATAAACTCCATTTGGGAAGTCAGTCAGTTTCTAGGGTGGAAACCAGACTGCTATGTCTCCTTTAGCTCCTGCCCTGTTAGATGTCCACTGAACAGGCACTTATGTATGGCTGTTACCTTGAGTTTTGAAAACGATGAAACAGAGAAAGGATAGTGAAAGTTAATTTAGTTTCTCTGTTATGCTCTAATATTTGTGGTGTACATCAGCATCTGAAGTTATACATTATGCCAGCAAAAGTCATCGTCAAGGACTGGCCATAGCCCATGGGCAAAGGTATAAACTCCTACGTTTTCTAAAGTACTCATGCTTGTGTTTCTCACATTCAAACTGGATTATTTTTTTTACATACCCTTAACTGTCATCTTTTGTATGTAACATGTGCAATGTAATCTGAAAGTTAAGGTTTATTATCTTAGATTTATCACACATAAGTTTTGATATGTTTATACCAATCATCTAATTAATTTGCTATGTTATGCATAAGAATACTTTGGAATCATTACAAATTAAAATTATTTTTTCCCCTGAATTACCAAGGTTTAAAAGGGATGGTAGCTGATTTTTGTTTCTATATTTAAGCATTTCTTAATTATATAAGGCTGGAAGGATACGTAATTTGAACTCAAGGTTTTGTGAGCTGAGATATGAAGAAGGTTGCCCATGAAAACTGACTTTTCCTTTAAGTGGTGTACAATAGAATAAAACAGTTGGTGAACTACATCATTTGATTCAGCCTCTGGGATAACCTACTAATATTTTTGAGTTCAAATGTATTACTCTCTCTTAGACCCACACAGCCAGGAAGATGGGTGAGGCATGAGTTAAAAAGGGCAGAAACTGGACTCACACAGTCAAATGTAACATCAAGGTGCACCCATATTTCAGGCTCAGAAAACTATGTAGACTACCAGCTGTGTAACAAAGACAACAGAAGGCAAGAGGAGGTAAACAAAATCTTTAGCCAAGCAGGTCCCCTGCTCAAAAACTCAAGGACTCGTCAAATCATGAGTTGGGTTTTTTTTTTGGTTTGGATATTTTGTGTGTGTGGTGGGTTTTGGGGTGTTTGTTTGTTTGTTTGTTTGTTTCAATGTAGTGAGGTTTATGATGAAACTGTATTGCCCTTGGTTCTCC
Source organism: Aramus guarauna (assembly GCA_013400195.1). NCBI lineage: Eukaryota > Metazoa > Chordata > Aves > Gruiformes > Aramidae > Aramus > Aramus guarauna. The sequence goes on from VXBL01008793.1 coordinate 489,096, forward strand.
AGAATTTGTTTTGCAACTCTGGACATTGAATAACTTTGGCTTCAGAAGGATAAATTGATGACAAAGGGGATGATGATTTTCTTGTGCTCTGGTAGAGTACTACAAAAATTCCAGTAGAAACAAATGCTACTAAAAAGAAAATACATGGGAATAATCTTCCTGACACTCAAACTAAATTTTATCATTCATTACATAACAGATCTTACAGGACTTACCCCATCAAAAGAATTATGAGGTCTAGCAGGAGGATTCCTTTTCATGGAAACACTCTGCCTTTTGGGTCCAGTATTTCCCATAACCCTTGGGCTCAGTATCTTCCCTAATTCCACAGTGGAACCATCTGCAGAAAGTGCTACTGGGTTAATTTGTTATATTTTCAAGAATCCTTTTGCTTTAGAGAGGCTAGATATGACCCACAGATAACATGAAAAACAGACAGATTGTAAAAATTAAGCTACATAAACAGTGACATTTATGATTGTGGTTAATGTATTTCATCACACAGAAACATTAAGCTCATCTCTACATCTCAGCATTTTTCAGTTTCCATAGATTCCATAGTGAAACCTGCCATCAAACATAAAAAAAAAAAATTTCTTGCATAGCAATTTATCCTTATCTGTAATGATCAAAGCTGGATACATTTGCATGGTTTCCCTACTGAAATTATTTATTCAATAAAATCCACAAACTCATAACCGAGGGCTCTCATACTTAAATTCTCTTCATTAAGCGTTGCATTTTATGGCCTAAAAATGTTTTCAGCTGAATTTCCATAAAATGACTGCACATATGTGGCTAGTCAAGTTGATCTAGGGGAAAAAAAAAAATAAAAAATACAACGTTCCCTGTGGGTGATCAGCAAATACAGTTATCTAAGGCCTGTCTTCTGCTGGAGGAAGGCATTCTTAAATGTAATTTCATATCATACTTTATCAAAGTTAAAAATATTCTAAAATGCATTGGTTTTAACTTTGCATTTTTCTCTCAGTATGTACATGTTTTGATTTTTCTCCCACTCCCATTATTGTCTACTGTCTTGCCAAATAATTTTTTTATTGTTCCTCCAGGTTCTACCTTCCTTATTGTCCCCTGACCTTTTACTACAGACTCTTCTCAGCCCAGTTCCCTTTCTTAAACAAGTGTCCTAACTAACTCCTTTCAGACTTATACTTCATGTTTTTTTCTCTCATCTCCTGAGAGAAAACATGACATAGTAGTAGACAACAATATTTTGTCAATGACTCAGGTATTACTCTCTTCGAGAACATATTCTTTAATTTTGTGTCATTGAATTACTGTCATATGTAACAATATTGGTTTTTAACCAAATCTTTAATAGTTAGCCCTCAGTGACCTTCACTCTGGAAATAAGATTCTGCAGATGCTTTTCCACTTTTTAATTATACTTCGTCCATTTTAAAATATTTTACATTCCTTTACTGAAGAAATCTTGTTAGTTCAAAACTTCATATAAAAATAGAAAGTAAATGGCTTGCCCCCAAAATCAAACATTAAATTGCAAAATTAACAAATTGAATTTGAATATAAAATCTAAATTTTACATGCAGAAATTGGTTTCAGTTTTACATTATTGTATATAAATTGCAAAAATTGCAATTTATTTTGCAGATGTCAAGAATAAAGACTATGTCATTCATAAGTTCCATTTTGGTTGTTTGTAATCTGCATCTCAAATATATACAATTAAAAGTTTCTTAATGGTACTCTAGGAGTTATAAGCTGATAAAACTGCACAGGTAACTTCAACCAGCAAAAAAAGGGTGCATAACTTTTATTTGCAAAAAGAGGACAATTTCATTAAATAAATTATACATCTTGAATCATTTTTCAGGCCCAGTGATATTTCATTTTAGGCATCATAAATCTACCATTTCACTCTGCTAGGCTTTGACCACCTAGTCTATACAGAGCTTGTATTCACAAGGACTTTCCCAGTTTAGAACTTTCTCTGAGTGCACTGCTCTCCATTACTTCAGACAACTTTGAAATTCATGAAATCAGTTACTGGTGGCCCAGCAAAAAGTCAGATGAGCCAAAGCTGCAAAATGACAAAGACGTGCTATGTCATAAATCGTTTTCTCCATAAATAACACTGTACTGGTTGCTATTGGGCCTGAAGATTGAAAGTGCTAACAATATAGATTTTGTGTGTGTGTGTGTGTGTGTGTGTGTGTGTGTGTGCGTGATTTGTTGTCTGGCCATAAAGAATAGGATGTCTGTTCTTAGATCATCAGAATGACCAGTGTTGTGATTTAGCCCCAGCCAGCGCCTAAGCATCACACAGCCGGTCACTCACTCCCCCTTGGTGGGATGGGGGAGAGAATCGGAAGAGTGAAAGTGAGAAAACTTGTGGGTTGAGTTAAAGACAGTTTAATAAGTAAAGCAAAAGTCATGCATGCAAGTGAAGCAAGACATGGAATTCATTCACCACTTCCCATGGGCAGGCAGGTGTTCAGCCATCTCCAGGAAAGCAGGGCTCCATCACACATAACGGTGACTTGGGAAGATAAACACCATCACTCTAAATGCCACTGCCCCTTCCTTCATCTTTCCCCAGCCCCTTATATGCTGAGCATGATGTCATATGGTATGGAATATCCCTTCGGTCAGCTGGGGTCAGCTGCTCTGGCTGTGTCCCCTTCTAACTTCTTGTGCACCCCCAACCTACTTCCTGGTGGGGTGGGGTGAGAAGCAGAAAAGGCCTTAGCTCTTGTTAAGCCCTGCTCAACAACAACAAAACCACCTCTGTATAACAAAACCATCTCTATATTATCAACACTGTTTTCAGCACAAATCCAAAACAGTTCTATACTAGCTACTATGAAGAAAATTAACTCTATCTCAGCTGAAACCAGAACTACCAGATGGAGTCACAATTTTTTGACTATTAACCAGGTTTTCATTACGACAATAGCAATATCAGCATCACAGAATCACAGAGTGGCTAAGGTTGGAAGGGATCTCTGGAGATGATCTAGTCCAACTGCTCTGCTCAGACAGGGCCGCCTAGAGGTCTGTCAGACAAGACAGTAGCACCATTATCAAGAGGTGTGTTAAATATATATTATTTTTTTTTTCAATACAGAATAAGTTGCCATGGCCCTGAGGGCACTGATGGGCCTGACTGTCCCCGCACAGCCTCCCAGGGGGTCCCCCCACCCTGCCCATGGCCCAGGACCTCAAGTCAGCCCCTGGGGGCTATCAGCCCCTGCCCCAGTGATGCCACCACAGGTCTGGTCTCCAGCTCCCCACAGCTCTGCCCTGCCCAGCCATGGCCCCCCAGGCTGGGTCCACCAGTGGGCTCATATCCCAGACTGTCTTTGACCTGTCCCCATCCCCAGGGAGGTGCCCAAAGCTTGAGGATGGTGTCCCCTGGCTGCCCTGCTCCTGGCTGGGGTNGTTGCCATGGCCCTGAGGGCACTGATGGGCCTGACTGTCCCCGCACAGCCTCCCAGGGGGTCCCCCCACCCTGCCCATGGCCCAGGACCTCAAGTCAGCCCCTGGGGGCTATCAGCCCCTGCCCCAGTGATGCCACCACAGGTCTGGTCTCCAGCTCCCCACAGCTCTGCCCTGCCCAGCCATGGCCCCCCAGGCTGGGTCCACCAGTGGGCTCATATCCCAGACTGTCTTTGACCTGTCCCCATCCCCAGGGAGGTGCCCAAAGCTTGAGGATGGTGTCCCCTGGCTGCCCTGCTCCTGGCTGGGGTGGTGCAATGGGCCTGACCATCCTGTCTCCAACTAGATTGCCGGTCTAGTTTCCTACCTGCAGCCTGCCTTTCCTATACAGGCATCTTTCTGATAGTGTAAAGTCATGATCTCCTTAAAAGAGAAAGGAGGATTTGTGCATCCATATGCACTGGCTGGAAATAAAAATAAAAGTGGACTGTGTTCACAGATCTGTGCTGGCATCATGACAGTTTTAGTATGCTGACCATCACCATGCTGTTGATGTTCATTCTTAGCAGACAAAGAAGAGCAATGTCTATTTCAAAGGAAGTGACTGCCTGGCAGTACACTGATAGTGAGAGCTTAGGTTGCAGTTAGAACAAAGTTAAATCAATCCAAGACATTCAAGAACCAAAAGTACGCATAAATACTTATACACTTTATTACAGGGTGGGAAGGAACGGCAAAAGGAAGGTTGGAAGGAGGTCTGTGAATAACCCAATAAGAAATATACACTAAATGTGCTTATCTTTTTTCACAGAGCTGTGATTTATAAGAAAAGTTAACTGCGTTTGGAAGGAGAAATGCAGTAGCAAGTCTTTCCCAGCCTTTTAGAAACAACGTGGTCTTAAAAACCACATTAAAAGTTTGTTTCACCTTATTCTGGGAAAAGGACAGAATTTTAAAGCGAATGATACATACCTACAACAAACTGCATGAATTTTGATGGAAAGAAGATACAAGAGGAAATATTTGTGAAGCCAGACACTGTGAACAGGTTACTAACCATATGTCAGCATCTACAACTAGGTTATGAATACTTCTCTTAAGAAAGAACCAGAAACTTAATTTCAGAGCCCATTGTTATTCACAGTATGATGATAGTACTACCCAGTAAGTCTAGATGCCTGGAAAAACCTGTAACGAACAGTCCTTCAACCACATCTCTTCCTGCAGGTTCTCCAGTTTTGTCTCTTTTCTCCCCAAGAACACACTACAAGGGTGATGCAGTGGGCTAGATGTGCTTGTGTTGGAGATGCACACAGGGACCGGAACCATGTCATGTGTAACTGTACCAAGCTTAGTGCAAAAATGGTGATAAACCTTATGGTCAGAAAGCCCTTCATGAAGTACAGTAGGAACTACAACTCATCATAGGAGCTCTTTTTTCACTGAACCAAAGGCTCACTGACCTATTTGGATAAATGCAGGCCAGCTGAACCTAAAGCAATTAGAAGCTTCCCTCAGATTTGGTTTCCTGAAAATTTATTTTCACTAAAATTATCTGACAAAACCAAAATTGTAATGTTAGTGCAAACAGAAACTTAGGTGCCCTCCCTTAGATGAATTCCCCCAATACTGGTATACAAATTGTTGTACAACTGCCATGTTCTTTACCCTCTTTTTAACACTCTTCCATCTATTAATCATGCTGTGGCCAGCTTTGGAAGAATCAATGCACATACACCTTCCCCCTACTTAACATATATTTCTAGTTGATTAGGAATCAATTGTTTTAAGGATTTAAAGGAAACCTTGTTCTCATATAGCTGGGGTAAAGGGGGGAAAAAATGGTGTATTTTAATCTCTTTCACTAAATGATGTTGAGTCAAAAGATGATCAGGAAGTACCTAGTCTCTGCTGTATTCCCAGGGATCTGTTAATATGCATGTAATCACTGTGCATAAATTTCCCATTTGTAAGCTTGTGATTGCAATGCCCCATATTTCACAGATGTGTTGTGATGGTAACTGCATTAAAAGGGAAAATTAAATGGGGGCAATGAGAGTTGAGTAAATATCTTAAATAAAATTTTTTTAAAAAAGATCTCTTCTTATGTGTCAATCAGATGAGGACATGGGGTTAAAAAATGGGAGTAGCAAGGAAAATACAGAAACCGGTAGGATGTGCCATGGGAACAAAAGAAATGCTGATATAGGAAGGAAAATGTTTCAGAATACAGTGTCCAGGTTAGGCTAGACCCTGTGGCAGAACCAATTTGCCTGAGTGATACTTGTATAGCAGAAAATCCAACCTGACATTGACCTTGCCAGTATTGCAGAGACAATGTTTTCACAAGGGAAAAATTTCCTCGAAATAAGGATTTCAGTAGAAATGGTGTCCTTCCACATAATGTAAACATCTTCTTTTCCTACACAAACCAGGCATGAGAAAGAAAGAGGATTTCCAACTTTTCACTTGCTTCAGTTTTCTGCTTCCTTTATAGGGGTAGAAAATCAATGAATACACTTTTATTGTGGTTTTTTTTCATGGTTTTTCTAGTATAAGCAGAGGATTAGACAACAATTGTCAGTGGTTAGTAACCTCCTACACCTATTTTTTTACTGTTAGAATTTTTGTATCTTGTCTTGTAGGGACCTAAAATTTTGCCATTTGTTATTATTGCACTACAATCATGGAAGAATTTTAAAATAGAAGAAATGGGGGGAAAAAACAACTGACCAACCAAACAAAAAGACATCAACAAAACAACAACCTACTCACCCTCCCACCCTGAATCTTTAAGAATCTTCACTACAAAGTTCCAGTACTCTGATAGCACTTTCACTGCAGTGAGAATGAATCATTGACTGCAAAGCCAAGCGTTATTCCTGCACAGGTCAGTAGAATGAAAGCACAGTATGAGATACAAACTGACTTTCTATGGAAAGAATTCTTTGTCAACAGCTCAGATAAAACAGTAAAGCTTGATCAGCAAAGAGGTACAGCAATCCTTACTCTTAGGTTTAAGGTAGTTGATTTGACCCAATTTTAGTTACTAAATTATACATGTCATTTGTCTACTTAAACAGCTTGTTTCCTTAGGTAAAATTTCTCTGGCCTAATTTTAAACTTAAAAACGCTTAAGAGTTCCAAAAGGTGACTTGTACCATCCTAAGACAGGTATCCAAAATAGAACATATGAATCACACTTCAGACATGATTATTTTTCTTCATTGACTGTAAGTGGACATTGGATGACTTAGTGACACTTTACTGTCTAACTTTTAGTTTTCTGAAACTACGTAAGTTGAATAACATGTACTGTATCAAAAATGCATTTCACAATGAACGCACACCAAACAAGTTTGACATCAATCAAATCAAAGCCCATTTTGCAACAATAGAGGTGTAACTTTCCTATAGCATCTGTTTCCAGTTGTCTGTTCTACCTTTATCACCCTCTACTTCTACCCAATAGTAGATATCTTTTTCGCTTAACTCCTGTGAAATAGCATCTTCCTCTTTTCCTACCTTTCCTTCATCTTCAGCCATCACTTTGTTGAACTTCTACAGGCCACTCTAAGTTCTCTTTATCCTTCTCCAACTTCCATCACATCCCTTTGAGTCTACATGTCTTCTGTCCGTACCAAATTCCTTGTTCTTTTCACCTTTTCCCAGAGTCTCTCTTTACTTCATTTCATTTGATCTGTGTTTCTGAGTCAAAAGGCTCAACTTGAGAGGAAGACACGTAACTTCACAGAAGACTTTTCTACCAAGTGTACTGTCAGCAGGGAGCAGCTATATGAAACAAGTTCTTCAGTGGGAGATGGGAGGCAGAAGCACCTACCATTGCACTTGAAACCTTCAAATAACTAAGTAGTACTGCAGTCTTAAGTAAAGTTTAAGTCTACAGTAATTTAAATGGTGTCTATATCTAAGACATCATTTGAACAACTCTGTTCAAGAATAAGACAGTTCAAGACTAGATTTTGTTTGAACCTACAGATTTTTAACTCGGAGAGGGATGTCACTCTATTGGAACTGTGTGTGTAAGTTTCAGTTCTATTATACGTGACATAAAAACCCCAACAACAAAAGCAAACCTGTATCAACTTTTATTTTTTAAGTAGCATTGAAAGGTACCTTAGTTTTATTTCAGCTACCATCTTGCAAAACAACCTATATCCAAAGCAGAACTTTTCTACTGAAGAGCAAACCACGTGGAAAAGTCACTTCACTGTTGCTGTTGCTGCATCTTGTGCCTTGCATATGCCAAAAGCATCCCTCTGACACTTGAAACAGAATTCCATTCCTGATAACTACAGGATTATGGAGGAACAATGAGTGCCCCAAACCCATGAGAGTGGCAATATTTTAATTAAAATATCAGACAGTTTTGTGCTAGGTAGAAAAGAGGTATCATCCACAATATTTATGACATATGATGCTCTGATGAGAGACACAATAGACCCATTTTATTGAATTAATGGAGGATGACAGTAATGTTAAATCAGGCATTTGATTGTCTAGAAATTCAAATAACATAAAACCAATATTTTCAGTGATAATATGGCTTCTGTTTCCCACAGAACTTCACATTAATGTAGCCAATGCCTGAGTTTATTTGTAAACAAAGTAAGCTTTTGTGAGGTGATATTTATTGTCATATTTTAATTATTATTTTTTTAAATTATATTTCCTTTCCTCACAGGTTTGTCTTTGAAAAAAAATAAATTACTACAAATGAAAACTTCTGTCTTATAAAAGGAAATCATATAATTTTCACTCAGATAGAATCACTACACAACCAGACCAGTCTAATAATAGCCGTGTACTTTCTTTGCTGCTCAATACTCCTACTGCAGTGTCCCAAAGTTTAGTTAATGTACATCAGTTTGGTGGATTTAGCCATGACCTTTTATGAAAACAAAAACAAAAACAAAAACAAAAACAAAAACAAACAAAAACAAGCACAAAACAAAACAAAACACCAAAAAACAACAAACAAAATACAAAATCCCAAAACATCACCCACAATTTGTAGTTGATTTTAAAGAGTATTTTCCATATATGCTTATTAATTTGGAATATTTATTAATTTTTCTTCTAGGAAACTGATATAAAAATGCATATTTACTTTTTTAATAACATGATTTTGTTTTTCAGATTACATTTTTGTTTCTTTTGAAGGACTATAGGACATGAAATTTAGGAGTTCTATAATTCTGCAGCTTCTACCACATCCCTGTGAGTCTGCATGTCTTGTCCTGTCTACATTAAACTCCTTATTCCTTTTACCTTGTTCCAGGATAAATTCTTATTTATTACCATGGGTTTTTTCCGAGTCTTTACACATTTGTTCTTTCTTCTGATCTGAGGAGAATGATATTTTTGCTATTTCTCGCTAATGCCATTGGACATACCAATTGCAACCATGAATCTCTATTTTCTTAAAAGCTCATTATGCTGAAGTGTTTTAATGTTCTATTCATTTTAATTCAACTACACTATTAAAAATATTGATGAAGATATATTTACAAAGCAATAACTCTGAAACTTGAAAAAATACCTTATAGACAGTTGCATTAAAAAAATCAACTATTTTATCCAAAGACTTTCTGAGATTTTTATTCAATTTTAGATTACTTCAGATGACATTTGAGAAAATTCCATTTCTTGTTATATGCTTAGAGGATTTAAGTTTATAGCTGAAAACTTCACAAACTTGCTTTAGCTGAACTCCACCTTAAGCTCAGAATAAAATTCAAAGGCTAAAATATGTGAATTCTAAATCAAGCAAGAAATAAAAAATAAAAATTGAAATGCCACGATAAAATTAAGAGGATTGTCTTTCTTCTTCTTCCTCCTGGAAAAGCTAGTAGATTTTTTAAGTTATTGGCAGTTTTCAGCCTCATGAAATCTAGTTACCAAACACAGAGGCAAAATTGCTTAAGGGCTTTCTTTATGGAATTGAACATTTTTCTTGCAACTCTGCGATGAGCATGACCATCTTAATTAACTTGTTTTACTGAACTACTTTTTCTCTTTTTATTTTCATTAGATTTAGCTCATTATCACATATTAGCTAAGTTAACTCATTCTGTTGTAATTCGGAAATTCAAAAGGGGACAGAGAAGAATGGTTTTTTTTCTGTTATTCATGATTGTATTTTAAATTGTAAGGTTCATTTGTATTTTTTTTTTCTACTGGTATTGGCGTGGTCAGAAGCAGAAAGTCAGTTATTCAGGCTACTTATCTGGGCTGATATATCAGAATATAAGTTTATGAAAAATCCTTTGTAAAAAAAAAAAAATCAGGTGCAGATTCTAAAATCAGACTTCCAGTGTTATTCTGCTGCCCTTGCTTCTCCAAATATTTTTTTCCAAGTATTTTACTGTTCATTTTAAAAAATTCACTGATAAAGTTCTTTCACTAAAATTTCAGATGCCAGAAAAACTTTATATCTGCCTCTACAAGCTGTTCCAAATTCACTTTGTTTGTTCATATGCAGTCTTAAACTTATAGGCTACATCCATAACTAGTGCTACATCCAGCAGAGAAGGCAGGCATAGGAAGAGTTTGATCCTGCATCTGCAATTCTTTCCTCATCTCCTTAGCCCTGTGTTTTGATAAACTTCAGTATTCAGACAAAAGGGCTGTTAAATATCTGCTTCATATTAGTAATTTTGATTTGCTTTGTTCTTTTGTTTCTCAAAGTTCCATTGTCATTTTTCTTTTACCATATCTCTGAAGTATCTTTTTCTTCTGAGGATTATGGCAAACACTAATGCAACTTGGGTATTGAAAATGACCTAATATATCAGTTTGGAATGCTTCCAGCTGTAGAAAAATCTCATTCTTCTATTCTCTATACATTTCTTTTCAGAATGTTATCTGTCACAAAAGAGGCCTTTGATCCACCAGTTCAAATTGCTTTTTTGTTTTTCCAGCTGATTTTGAAGATAGTTTCATCATTTATTCTTTCTCATTTTTCCCATTTTTCTCATTTTTTTCCCACAGCTGGTAGGTACATATAAAAACACTTAGTTAACTTCTCTATGTCAGAGGTGTGTACTTACAACCAATCATCTTTAATGGAAATGAGGCCTTTAATTTTGTCATAAAGTTCTCAAATATTTGCAACATAAAGGAACTTTTTAGAGACGATACACCCCCCCTAAAAACAAACAAACAAACAAACAAACAAACAAACAAACAAACCCAAAAACCAACAACAACAAAAATCCAAAACCACCAAAAACCAACCCAAAACCCCCCACCAAACCAAAAAAACCAAATCCTAAATTGCTTTCATAGAACCATTGAATGAATCATAGAATGGTTTGGGACCATCTAATCCACCCTCCCCTGCCATGGGCAGGGACACCCTCCACTAGACCAGGTTGCTCAAAGCACCATCCAACCTGACCTTAAACACTTACAATGATGGGTCAGCTGCAACTTCTCTGGGTAATCTGTGTCAGTCACCACCCTCATCATAAAAACTCTCTTCCTCACGTCCAATCTAAATCTACCTTCTTTCAGTTTAAAACCATTGAAAGACAGGTCTTCTGCTATTTGTTTTCATGTGAGTACAAATAATTTTATCATAACTTTTCAGATTGCATCTGTGCTTGTCCTCATGCAATTATAAATAACTGTGCCATAGAATTGGTTAAGCAAGAAACTGGAGGTCTCAGTCTCACCATGGAGATTTCGTCTTAGGCGATAGTCACTCACCAGATTTGCTACTACTTAACTGATTTAAATCAGCAACTTTCAGGCAACATCATCTCTCTAGCAATTCACTACTCATATATGATCTCATAATATTCCTCTAGATAGAGTTAACTTGGATATATAAGGTCTTTGGCTGCTTCTGAAGAACCTCAAATTTAAATATATCCATCACATGTATTAGCTCTTTTATTTTTGATGCAAGCTTTTAATTATTATTAATAATACCCACATGTTTATTACAAGAATAAATTGGGTGGGTTGTTTTGGGGTTTGTTTTTTTGTTGTTGTTTTAAAATTTTAATTCACAGTGCAGTTACTGACACTTTACAGATGCCATACTTCCTGTTAGAATCACCTGAAGATCCCATCCCAGTCATGGCTAGAATCCACATATATCAGACAAAGATAGGAAAGTTCCTCACGACTAGACAACTGCAGGACAGCTTAATAATGAAAAAAAGCTTAATAATGAAAGATTTTAACCCAAATTAATTTTTGTTTTATTTGCTTTTGCTATGCTAAGGTGGCAAACCTTTATGGTAACCCTTTGAGAATCATATAATCTCTTTGTCTACTGGAAATAAGTTTTCCAGGTTAATTTTTCCTTTTGCAGGTATTTCTTTGTTGCAAGCTAGCTCTGAGGGTTTTAGTCTTCATCTTAATCTATTCTCTGTCCAAAGACCTTGGTAGTTCAGTTACTTTTCTCTGCTGATATTGTGGTCAATGCTGAACTGTTAGGTGACTGTCATTTCATATGGTATAGCACAGTCTCTCTTAGTCTGTTTACTTGTCACTGAAACTTCAGCTTTAAGGCACAGAACTGTGTTTGATGCTGCATTCTTTACTCAGACAAAATGCCACTGCTGATGGAGATTTACTCTGAAAACTGCCAGATTAAGGTGTCAGAAATCCCAAGTGGCCAAATCATCCCAACAAGTCCAGCCACTGGCAGAATCAAATGTTCAGGACTCAGGTTATGAATTTGTTACAAAATCAAGTGTTTGTGAACACATCAGTGTTTAATTACTCTTATCTATAGTTAAATATCTGCAATATAGCCATACATAGCTGAGCAACTAAACATAATCAGCTATATCACTGTGTATTTGAAAGAGAGAGGTGCATTTCTCATCCTGATGAGATTAATCTCATCCTGATCTAGACAGAATAGGCAGATGAAAAAGTGCCTATTTCCCTCCTTTAGCGAAGGTTGGGATGTTCAACAGATGTGGACAGACATCCTCTGTAGAGATCTCAGATAGGATCCATTTCCATAACATGATACCTTCTTTTAGGTCTTTATATGTAGAAGTCTATGTATTAGATGACGTCTAGGCTACCATGATCCCATAATAGTAAATGGAAAATTTAATAGAACTAATAAAACATAGAAAATAATGCAGTATACATCTAATGCTTATTTCAGTTATCCTCAGATAGATCCATATCATCATTTGAGGTGTTCTTGTGTTTCTGGACACCCTCCATTAGACCAGGCTGCCCAAAGCCCCATCCAACCTGGCCTTAGAATCATAGAATCATCTAGGTTGGAAAAGACCTTTAAGATCATCAAGTCCAACTGCCTTGAANATTTCAGTTATCCTCAGATAGATCCATATCATCATTTGAGGTGTTTTTGTGTTTCTGGACACCCTCCATTAGACCAGGTTGCCCAAAGCCCCATCCAACCTGGCCTTGTACATTTCCAGGGAGGGGGCATCCACAGCTTCTCTGGGCAACCTGTTCCAGTGCCTCACCATCCTCACAGTAAAGAATTTGTTCATAACATCTAATCTAAATCTACCCTCTTTCATTTTAAAATCATTACCCTTTGTTGTGTCACTACCTGCCCTTGTAAACAGTCCCTCTCCAGCTTTCCTGGAGGCCCCTTCAGATACGGGAAGGCTGCAATAATGTACAAAGTCCAACTGATGGCCAGTTAACAGTGTTTTCCCTCAGGGATTGACAATGGGACCAAACTGTGTTTATGAATGCTGTGTAGGATGGAGCAAGTGTATTCCAAGGAGATAATACTAAATTTGTGGGAGCAGTCAATATGGGAAGGCAAGTGTGTTACTCAGAGGGACCTGGACAGGCTGTAAAACTGGACTGGCAGCAACCCTGTGAAATTTAATAAAGGCAGACACGAAGTCCTGCATTTAGAATGGAATAACTGTATGCAATGGTACAGAAACTGGCTGTAATCTTTTCAGTGAGGACAAATGATATATTCTTTTGGCAAATGCAATACCCTTTTTTAAATGCTGATTAAGTTCCAAAGAAGCTGTTAAGAAATAAAAAATACAAATGCAATGGAAAAACCTAAGAAATCTAATACGACTTACTAAGTCATTATTCATAAAAGGAAAAATATAGAAAGTTATCCCCTAATATATACTTTTTTTATTTAGCATTTGTGGTAAAATGTTGAGGCATTTAATTAGTTCAATTAAAAGAAGAAAAGTGTTTTTATTTTTTATTGATTCTAAGCAGTAAGAAGACATCCTAAATTATCTCATTTATAAAGATGTTAAATTGGCTGCCCAATTAGTCATAGAACAAATATCTAAATAGAAAAACAGCAGCATGAGTTTGGCCAGGAATAATGATATTTAGAGTGCATTTGATATATGGTTACTGATACTGCTTTATTCTTTCCCTTGAGTTTCAACACTGAATAAAAAAGGAGACAGGATGCAGGTTTCATTATTGATTACATTGTCTCCAACTTTGCACACAGATTTTTTCCCCAGTTTACAATAGCAATAATTACCTCATTAAAATAATATCCTAAGGATTAATGAAATTGAATGGCTAGGCTTGATAAGCCTTTTCAACTAAGATTTTGGTTGCCAACTCATCTCCAAGAATTTGTGTGTGTGTGTGTGTGTGTGTGTGTGTGTGTGTGTGTGTGTATTTAGGCTCATCTTTGAGATTGGTCAAAAATTGGCTTGACCACATCTACCAGCACCTTCATATTAGCAGAAGTTTCACAAACTCAGGGGGCAAAAAAAATGACAGAGGGTCATCTCAAACACATTTAATCCCTGGCCTCTGTTTCCTGATTATTCACAAAAAAGCTGTTCCCAATGCAATATATATATAAGCACTACAAGCAAATGATAACATTTTTCTTCTACTCCTCAAATAAAAAGTTTTCTATTTAACTGGAATCAGTGTTGGACTAATAGTCTCAAGAGGATAAACATTACTGCATTGCTGGAAAATAAGTTATCATTCATATGGAATCTAGCACAAAGTTTCAAAGAGGAAACAAGGAGAAGATAGATATATTTCCTTAAGGATGTCATTGATAGGAATCAGTGACGAGCAAAGGAAGGCTCCTAAGGATGAAGTTCCAGAGGAACATGTCCTGCTAGTACTCTGCCTGAAACCTACAGGTAATTATTCTGTAAGTACATGTAAGAATCCTGTACTATGTTTACAGGTTATTACCTATGACTTCAGTGAAAAATAAGTCTTCAACCTCAGATTTAGGTTATTTACCTTTAACAGAATCTTTTGGGGTTTTTTATACATAAAACCTCTGATCTCAGAAAAAAATTACAGAGAAAATGTATGTGCATACATTCTATTACAAATACCAAAGAATTTTGAATTCTGCTATTTTAATCATGATTAAAATAGTATAACATTTTTCAACAAATGTATTTATAGTAGAAAAGAAGAAAGCACATGAACGCTTATTCTGTTTCATTCCAGTGGCAGATAACAAAGCAATCCAATTATCTAGTTGTCTTCAAAAACAGCTGTAGTATTTACCTTTCCCAAACAAATAAAGATTGAGTATAACAAGTTCTTTCAAAATAAAAATTAAATACTGATTCATATCACAGCTACATGGCCTGAGGGGTCTGAGAACTAGCTGCAAGCAGTAAATAAAGAGGAAATTAAAAGGAAAAAAAAAAACATTCCTGGAAGGAGGTGCAGATTGTTCTCTGCTTGTTGTGTTTGTTAGCTGGTCACATACATTGCTAGAATAGGAAATTCTGAGTTGCAGACTGAACTCTTGGAGAGTGCAGTGGCTCCCACTCAGTTCACACACCATGCTTCCCTTTCCGTGGAAACAAGGGCAGGGTGGAGAAGATTGTCCTGTGCCTAGATCTCATTCAATGTATAATCAAGGCTCAGTAAGCCACGAGAGTAACACAGACGAGCCTAAGCATGTTTTTTCCAGCAGGCAGGTGGATCTCAGCTCAAGAAGAGAAACTGGAAATGAGAAGAGGGAAGAAGACACATGAAAATTAGATAAAAATTATTATTAAAAAAAAAGGATAAAAATAATTTGAAAAATAAAGGCTCAGAAAAGCAGATTGTTTGAAATGTTTGACATAACCTTCCTGAACTACGTAAGTCTTCCAGGTCTGCTTGCTTGTTTTCAATTAATAGTTTACTTTGAACTTATGTATTGACTATATAGTGGTGTTCAGTAACTTTAAAACCCCATACGCAAAACCTTATCAGAGATCTTCTTCCTCAGGATAGTTAGTTAGCTGTAAAAGCTGCCAAATTAATTCATAAAACATGCTGCTTGACAGAGGTAGTGCATCCTCTCTCATAAGATCATCGCTGTGTCTGCTTCTGTGGCTTACTTCACTCATGTTACATGCAAATAGTTTTAAGACACCAGGTGGAACAGTAAAAAGCAGGAGATAAACATTAGTATGTGTATGAGAAAAGACACAAGAAAAAGTACCCAGTTACTTTTAATTCTTCACTAAAACAGCGTTCACTTCTCTGTCCTGGCTTTTTCTTCCAGAGCTTCCTCAGAACAGCTGCAGCCTGAAGTGAAAGGGCACCACAGGTGCCCCTTCCTGCTGTGCCAGTCAGAGCAAGAGGAGACCACAACTCCATCACATCACTTAACGAGTGAAAAATATGCAAGTAGAGCTACCCACAAGATAGGTACCTTCTTCCATGCTGGTTTTTTGGGTTTGGTTTGTGGGGTTTTGGTTTTTTGGTTTTGTTTTGTTTTTGTTTTTGTTTTTGTTTGGTTGGTTTGGTTTTGGTTTGTGTGTGTGGGGGGGTTAATTAATTTATTTTTATTTTATTTTATTTTATTTTTTATGGGATTTGCTCTTAATATAGCCTTTGGCATGTGACTTTTGGGAAGAGCTAAGAAAGATAATAGAGATTTGGGTGAAAGAGAGCTAATCCTTCATTATCCCCTCCAGGAAAACCTGCAGCTGGGTGCTTAGACTATTTGTATTAATGTTAACTTATAATGTCATGTTGTCTTTGAGGTCCCATGTCTTACATTTTATTTTAAGAGGTTTTGTTCACTGGGAGAAATATGAAAGTATATAGCTATATGTCATCGCTTCATAAATTAAGTATATTTCTAGTAATAAGGTAAAAGCTTAAGAACTAACATAAATGGTAATATAAGAAATATTTTTGCACAGATACATATTTTTCATGAAGAAAAACCAGATAAAGTATGGATATGTATTCTGGTATGTAAAATTCCCTAAGATATAAATCACATAGAAAAAAAGAAGGAATTCATTTGGCTAAATGTACACATTGAGAGTGTGAATGCCTGCACCTGAGCTAATCACTTTAGGCTCCCTAGTAGTCAAAGGAGAGAAATAGGCACTTCTAGGTCACAATTCCTCTTATCCTAAAATAGGCATCTGAAGTAGGTCAGATGAACTGCGCCCTGAGAGTGCCTGTTATTCTCTACCAACTATAAAGGGAGCCCTGGCTGATTAATTAAGATTCAATGTAGATGTTTAAGGAAGATAGGATGAATCCCATTCAGGGAATCCAGAATGACAATTAAGAGACCAACAACAAAAAGTGAAAATTCTTGTCTTCCAGATATATAGAAACCACGATAATTACATACATTTAGACCCTGATTTTAGGTTCCTAAGTCACTTAGGCATTGTGGAATATTTTATCTTATTTCACACTGTATTTTCATTTTGCTCAGAGAAACTACTATCAACTTTTTATCAGTGTATTTTAATCTTATGATCCATGATTCATATTCATTTTCTTTAAGAAAGATGAAAGCCTTCCCCAACCTTAACAGACTTTTATGAATAAAAACTTAACAAAGCAAAGCAATTCACCTTTTCATCTATTAAAAGAGTGCTGTACTACCAATAGCTTGGGAAATATAACATTAAAGACAGATCTGCCATTAAGCTCATCAGTATAACTTGATTTCAGCAGGAGTGCTATGAACATTTTATCAGATGAACACTCGAGTTTCAAATCAAGCCAGATTTTCTTGGATTTTCTCTTCCAAACTTATCTGGAGAAAAAAATGGAGTCTAAACATATTTCTGCTCTGTAACTGTGACTCTGTTTCAATACTGAAAATACTGGCTTATTTAAGAAATGGTTGGTTCAAATGTGAAAACAGAACAGTAGATAATAGAAGAGGATGTTTAATGAAAAAGATTTTTCAGCAGATATAAAAAAATCTTAACTACAGCATACCAGCTAGACCTTTATCCACTTAAAGTACATATGGATTGTTTATAATGCTTCTAATCAGTAAATCAGTAAATTTTCCAGTGTCAGTGAAAAATTTCTGATCTAAAAGGTTACTTTTGAGTCCCTAACTATTTATCATAGCAAAGAAAGTATTCCATTCCATTTTATCACTGTCAATGTGGGTATATTATGATCATCTTAAAAAGAAAATCTGAAAAAAAAGAAACCCTCAACCCATGAATTTTATCATTTTTCAAGTTATTTGCTGGAGAGAAACTGAAATAGTAATTTTAGATAACAAATGTTTTCCAGTCTTTGGTATCCCAAACAAGACAATAAGCAATGAGGATTATAGAAGAAATATTAATAGGATTTAAAACCCATTGAATTGATAGGATAACTTCCATTGACTTATTTGGGGTTTTAATCAGCTCCTAAAGTAATGAAGTAGTTTGAATTACATTGAGTTTCTCAGAGGTTGCTAACAAATCAAATTCTAGGTGGTTTGCAAAAAAAAAAGAAGGAAAACTGTAGCCTTTGAGACGTCTTCCAGTTATGTCTTTTGGCAGATACTTGCAGAAAGAAAGATACATCCAAGTAGCAAGGAAGAATGAGATTATTGTTACTTACATTTTATCATCTTCTTAAAAACTTTCAACCATCTAAAAGTTAAGCATTTCAGCAATTTATGAAGGCTCCTTCTACACAAAATAAGAACCCGTAGAAAGTGTTGCAAATGATAGAATTTCCACACATATTTTAGATTAATCCCTTTCTGGTTGGTTGCTCTCTCTACTGACCATGGATGAAGTTTAGACACCTAGTTAATACAAATTGCCGACTTCTGAACAGTTAGAGTTTGTTTAACTTGGCCCTCCTGAAATCCTTGAAGCCTTGAACAAGCCAAAACTTAACATTTGTGCATGTGTATTCTGGTGGTAGGGACCACTAGCAAGAGATCAATGTATTCAGAGAAGAGAAAAAAACATCTCTTCCTTTAGGGAATTCAATAAGCAGTAAAATTATTTAAGTTGTTTAGCCATGTATTTCATTGCTTTCAATCCTTTGGTCTTTTGCTTTTGAATTTTGTTTGTTTCTTTCTTTCTTTGAGGTTTTTGGGTTTGGGTTTTTTTTTTTTTTAAATGTTTCTACAGTGAGGGCATTCCTAATGCCTCATATTGTTGTTTGGACTACTTTGGTTCTAAGTAGAGTAAAGCTCAGATTTCAACCTTTGCCTCCTTGTAGGCACAATGGAGATCTAACAGCTTCTGTCTCATAATAAAGACATACTTTTCATAAGCAATGTATGAATTTCATAACTTAATCCTTCACCATTTAGCTTAGCTGAAATTATCCAGGAGGTCATTAAGTGGTTTACTGGAGACAGACATACAATCACATGAATATATATGCAAGCATATAGGAACACAGATGCATAGTGGCACCCACATGTAAGTTTTATCTTAGTTTCAAGTGCTTGAAAAAATGCAAGGATGTATTCTATCCCACCAGATTGATGTTTTAATGAAGCTAGGGTATGCAATTCATGCCTGAAGGTGTAAGATGTAGACATCTTTGAGATTTCAAAGCCCTCCAAGATACTGCTGAAGGATTCTGTAGAGCAGAGAGAGGCAAATGTGGAGCAACCCATTTATCATGCTCTAGAAGCTGTTCTGAATGTGAAAATAAGTTGTTCTGAACCCCAGAAATTCTGCTGGATCTTTTCTGGAGATGCAGCTGGATCATTCACTCCAAAAGACAGCCAGAGGAAAAATGCATAGTTATACAATAACAAGTCCAAGTTTAAGCATGTGGGAATAAACTAGAGAACCATGTTGTTTGACAGTCTAGATATACTTGCAAGGTCTAAAAAACAATGTTTGGTAATGACAAAAACTGCAAAGGAAATTTATTTATGCTATGTAACAGAAGTTATTGAACTGTTGAAGTTGCCACAAAAGCTTCAAGTCTGTTGCTTTGTCCAAAACATTTTAACATAATGTTGTCTCCTCTACTCAGCATTGCTGAGGCCGCACCTGGAATCGTGTGTCCAGTCCTGGACTCCTCAGTCCAAGCATTAGAAGAGAGTACAGCAAAGGGCCACAAAGATGATTAAAGGACTGGAGCATCTGACTTATGAAGAAAGGCTGAGAGAGCTGCGACTGTTTAGCCTGGCAAAGAGAAGGCTCCAGAGGAATCTTATCAGTGTGCATAAATACTTGAAGGGATGGTGTGAAGAGGATAGAGCCAGGCTCTTTTCAGTGATGCCCGGAGAGCAGACCAGTGGCAATGGGCACACACTGAAACACAGGATACTCCATCTGAACATGAGGAAACACTTTACCATGAAAATGTAACTGAGGTTAGGGTGACTGAGCACTGGCCCAGGTTGCCTGGGAAGGTTGTGGAGTCTCCCTCCTTGGAGATACTCAAAAGCTGCCTGGAAAGAGCCCTGGGCACCTGGCTCTAGGTGGCCCTGCTTGAGCAGGAAGGTTAGATCAGATGACCTCCAGAGGTCCCTTCTAACCTCAACTATTCTGCGATTCTGTGATATCAGAACCAATATAGTGTAACAATGTGCTGAACCAATATAACGTGACTGAAGTCTGGTCCGTAAAGCTAGTTTATTTCTACAGCTTCAGTAATACAGTTCTGTGGTCTCAGGTTCCGTAAATTATTTATTGGGAGCTATCTTGAGTATGTCAGCACCACAAAATGCTTTTTTTTTTTTTTTTTAAATGAAGCACAGATCATCAAGACCACAGATTTACATCTAATTATTTTAATATGATACAACACACCCATAGAGAAAATGACAGAATGAAATTGGATACTGTTAGCTAGACAGCAGATTGTTACTTTTAGGTGTTATTAAAAGAAGTGAAGAAGCAGTTGGCAGACTTATCAGATCGTCTGTCTGCATGTCTGTTTCTCCTTCTCTCCTTCTGTTTAACTAAAGGGTCTGTAGAGTCTAGCGTAGTAGTCACTGGAAATTGTGCCTTTTGTCCAACCAAAATATTTTATATTGTAATTCAGATTTGAGTTCCCTATTTGACTTAGTGTCGATCCTATTTCTATACCTGAAAAAATAGATTAAAGGATAATCCCAGTATATTAAAATTTGAGAAATTTCTACTCTGTAGGAAGAAAGGGTCCGCAGGTTCCTGAAAGTTTCCATGTATTTTCTTGAAGGGATGTAGATGGAATTCAGAGGTTTCTTCCAGTCTTTGGAAAGAGCTGGACTTGGGATATGCTGGTGGATAACATACTTTCCATTATTTTACCTGTGCTCCGCAGACAGCACAAATGTTAAACTGGCAAGTACTCTCCCATCTCAGGGACCTCTGCAGGTCAGGTTAAATCCATGCCCATGATGAAGAATACTGGATGGAAGACAAGGCTAGATTAGAAAACGGGTTCAGACACAAATTTAGTTAACATATATAAGGCTTAAATTTTAGGGTGTTCATCTTGTTCCTGCTTAAATGCTCCCATTGCTACAGTTTTAGTCTATGAAAATTTACATTCTAAATAAATATTAAAGGTAGAACATCGTGATCTTGATTAAGTCTTTTGGTTTTAGTAGTGGCCTTTATTTGGGAGAGGATTCCAGTTTCAGAAATTTAAGGTACCAACTGCTAGATCCTCACTTCATAGAATAAGTGTGTATTACTAGCAGAAACCTAGGGGGAAAAAATAATCATTGACTGATTGATAGAACAAATTTACAATAAAGAACACTACAAATATTTTTTCTTTTTCTAAATGAATTTCAGATAATAATTGCATAGACTTTTTAAAACATAAAGAGGTTGGCTTTATTTTTTTTTCCTTTCTTTTTTTCCTGATCTTTATTGCTCCTTGCTGTTAAAATGAAAAATATGTAGTCTATTTGAAATATAACAAGAACTGGTAGCACACTTAAGCAAACTGCTTGGTAGAGAAGTACTGAGGTTACCCAATAATTTGAACAAAAATAAGCTACCAGTTAGTGGGGAGGGTAGGAAATATGAAAATGCTTCAAAGGAGGAAGAGAATGAATCTCCATATTTTGAACAAGAGATGAATAAAGCATATACTCACATCTTTAGTCGATCCTGTTCAAAGACTATTGAAAACTTCTCTTTCTTTCTTTTAATCCTGTCCAGCTCATCTCCACAGGACATAATTTAATCCTAGTATATATGTATGTTTTCTCCACTCCCATCCCTGTGGGCTGGAATATCACACTATGCATTCTGAGACAGAAATGTGCTTTCTTCTTTGGACAATCACACCACATATGTTACCGACAGTGCAAAGAATGTACATCAGTGGTTGAATATTTAAGTTCTGCAAAATTTATGGAATAATGAAGACAGTATGTCCATCCAAGGGAATAATTGCTTCATGGGGAGCCTGTGCATCTCAAATTGGTTGATTCCTGGACTTTAAATTGGCCCCTGTTCCTGTTGTTTAAAGCCAGCAAAAAGTAGCACTGGCAGGAAGGCTGCCTGCCAGAAAAGGGCATTTTCAAAGTCACACAGCATGAACATTTTCTTGTCAAGACCCATTACAAGAAAAAAGTAAGTGGCATTTCAATGAAATCGTCCTTTTTTTTATACATTATTTGTAACTAGCTGGGGATGAAGTACCTGCTGCTGACTCTGAGAACATAGGGGCATCTTTCTATTACAAGAAAGCAGAGATAAGTTTGGAATAAGCAGATGCAAGTATTATATTTATTACTTTCTTCCACTTCTTTTAAATTTTGTTTTAAATTATTTGTTTAAATTTTTGATGCAGACATTACACTTATATCACATTGCATTAGGTGAAACATATTCTGTGATGTGACATAATTCAATGTGACCTGACCAAACCAGATGAAAATGTCACGTTGTATCCCTTAGTTAAAGACAAAAAAGTGGCTATACTTTAATTTAGTTTTAAAACTATTAAAAATTATTTATGAAAATTTAAACAGGTTCTCTTACACGTGTCAATTTCTTACAGTCCTGTGACAGACGACAGTCTACTATAAGGTTCAGATCTATCCATTAAAAAAAAAAAATCACTTTATATACAAACATCGAATTGCTACTTAGTTCTTAGACATTCTATAAGATATTGCATTATTTCTACTTGTTTAACTATTTTCTAGGCTAATAATCAGTGTTTATTTTGAGAAGGCTTATTGACTGACAACATATTTTGCAAATACTAATTCCCAGTTGGAATTCAAGTGTCAGTATCAACACCAATATAAAGTTCATTATATAATAAGAAGTGCAGAGTTGGGAGTGTAATCCTTCTTCTAGCTCTGGATGACTGTGTTATGATTCTGCTGTTAAAACCTTTTTCCTTGTCGATGTTCTTAGCAAGTAGGAAGAGGTTTTACAAATTCCTACAAGCCATGTACTTCTCTCTCTAACATTTTAAATCATCCAGCAGCACTATTTGAGAAGAAAAATAGTGAAAAAACCGGGGAAGGGAATCAGTAGCTGACTCCTTACTGGCAATTAGCAGTATTGTGCCCTGTTCTTTTACTATGTGGGCTATTGAGAATCTCAAAAATAGTAGTTGCTATCTTTGTGATTGTCCAAAGACCAGGACTGCAGTTGTGTTTATTTCTGCAGGCAGCTCGTCAAAAACACGAGGCTTTTGCAAGATCTAGTGGAATGAAATAGTCATTTAAAAGTCCCCAATTATTCTATCTATTGCCCAGATATGGTCATGGTCCTTCAGCAGCTAATTTTGAGAGGTAATATCACGGAAAGGCACAACCTAGTCTTACGCGTCTACAGACCCACATCTGTCTACAAGATAAAACCAGATGAGCTCTCTGATAAAGGCACGTCATTCAGTTCTATCAGGACAGACTTACACCTTTTTAGTGAGTTTCTCTGGGATTCTTTGGAACTAATATGTTCTGATTTTCTTACCTTCAGTAAAGCACTACACTGATGAAGACACAAAGCTTTGAATCAGCAGGCACTGATTCATATTCCTCTACTTTGGTACAAGTAGACAATTTGTGTTTGTCTGCATCCATGCATATCTGTTTTCAAAAGGCCACAGTGCAGCAGGGAATACAGCATTTACAGTGCATGGAGAAGTTTATAAGGCATGACAATATAGGGGACAAAGACAACATCCAGGGGATTTCAGTAATTCTTTGTATATCACAAAACAATGCTCTGAGAGTCCCTCGGTTGGAAAGTCATGAATAGTTGATTACACAGATTGAAGTCTTTCCACAGTGCATATGCAAATGGTTGTTATTGTGTGATGTGGACTGAAAGATGTGGTCTGGCTGTCTGGACTCCATGTTCCCGATCTGATCTTGAAGACGTATAACCATGTAGCCCTGCGAGATGGTACTACCAGTGCTAGTAACAGGCTGTATGCTTGTCAGGCCTCCTCTGACTGGGTTTTTCTTGACCTGCCTCTAAGTCTTGCTTGATTTAGCTGTGGAAGCAGGTTCTCTAACTGACCAGGTGTCCATATCTAATTTGGTTTACTTTTGTTTATCATTGTGTGGTACTATAGTTTTATATAGAAAGCAGTAACAAGCATTGTTTCTAGGTAGAAAGAGAAATTTATAATTCTAACAGAAAAATTTAGAGAGATTCACACCTGGAAGGGCAGCAGAGGCTTTCAGAGTCAGAGACAGGATGCAGCACAGACAGTGCAGGTATGCAATGATAAGGAATGGGGCACAAGCGGGTGTTAGCTTATGTAGTAAAAACTCATCTGCACCCCACAAAGAAGGACGCAGACAACAGCGGTTGTGAGAGCTCAAATTCTGCCATAGTTCCTCCCACACCCATCACAGGAGTCATCAGCCCATCAGAAGCCCACCTCCATGAGCTCAGAGGAGCATAGGGGCACAATGGAGGCACGAACCCAAATTAGAGACTCCTGAGGAGCAAACACCATGTCCAGGCTCACTACTGGTGGTACTGGGGATGTGGAGCTGGGGGAATGGAGCTGAGACAGCCTTAATTCTTTTGAGCTGCTCGATCCAGTTGAGTTCCCCCAAGCACTGGAGACCCCACAGATATAAACAGTTCAGTAATGGTCAGTTAAAAAATAATGCAGACCTAGAGCTGGACAAAACTGGGTTTAGGGGTAACAAAGAAAATAAAGAAACCATATCTGACATACGTAAAAAATATACAGTAAACTTGGATGTAACCTGTAGCAGCAGACCAATGAAGAAAGAAAAAGTTGTAAAAGAGCCTCTAGGGGATAAAAAAAATATGTGGAAGAGAAAATCATCAACATGGGCACCATATTCTTCCCTTTACCGTAATTTACAAACCCCATCAGAGGAGGAGAAACCAAAGGCACAGACATTAAAAAAAGTATATCTTGAGTAGAAAGACACAGCTATGTTATTTTTTTTATTTCACTGTGTTGAATTATCATGAGAGTGATGTGATTATAAATGGGCACCAATCTACATTTTTTTTGTTCCTGAGGAGTCGTGGTTCTATTGGGCTCCATGTAGACATAGGACTCTTAGATTTGGACTTGTATGTTATATCCATGGGTTTCACTGTGAAAATTTGCTGACACAGAATGAAATATATCCATTTTTATAACCTCATATATGATACTCGGTGGCATAGCAAATCCTCCAATGCCATTTGATATAATAGTTTGATCTTTAGAAATCTGAGGTTAACTAGCCAAGAGATCTTTCCATGACAAAAAAATATACTGTTATGCCAAAAGCATATCAAAAATCAAGGAACAAAACCCCATGTTAACCATAGGTAGAAATAAGGCAAATAGTAATTTTAATAAATGTGGATGAAATACAATTAATAAGGCCATTTTGTGATATCAGACACTGGAATACGTTAAAACCTGGGAAACAGAGACGTGCAAAGTGCCTTTATTCATCCTGACGGTGGCAAACTCTGGTAACTACTGACCCATGCAGAGCATAAATATTATTTTACTGTAGGCCACAGGTAGCTGTTTCTAAAATACAGCATTTATTTAAGGTGAATCTGACAGAATTTGACACGCATAAAAAGTACACAAACAGTATGTACGTAGCATGCATCGCTGTGACATTCACACAGTCTCGGTTTGGCAACAGTTTGGTTTCGTAGACTTCTTTTGACATTTAAACAGAAGCTAAGAATCTTTCTGAAAGGAACTGGGGTTGCTTGCCAGGTATGAATACGTATCTTGGAAAAGGCCATCCTCAGGTGAAAATGTCTGTAGAATTGTGGTTGGAGGTGATGTGATGCAGTTGAGAGATTTTTGAGGAAAAGTAGCTTGAATACCACCTGAGAAAAATATACTTAAGTCTAATTGTGAATTCTTCAATTATATAAACAAGACCTTAAGCTGGCATAAATCATCTGAAGCTCCCTTGACTCAATTTTATAATTTTCATTTCACTTTATTTATGATGTTTATTTATCAGGATATTATACCTTCTGCTTTGTATCTGAGGGTTCTGATGAATTTTTATGTTACTTTGGGAATTTTATGCTTTGGGAATTAGTTTTCAAATTTACACTCATAAAGCATACTAATGGGCCATAAGTCCCTACAAAAAACATTGGTTTACTCTAACCACATATTTTTTTTCCCTCAAGTTAAGATGAAGCATGGATGATTTGTTTTCTGTTTCTATATTATTTTTATCTCTAGTAATATAGTACCATGTATGACCTCCTGGAAATGGACTTTTAGGAACTAAAACTTTTTAGAGCTATGTAATAGATATGAAGGATCAGGTTCTCAAGGGTATAAATTACTCATCGTTCAATAAACCAGCTCTGCACGAGTTAGCATGTTGCTGCATGCACGTAAGTTGCCCCCAACCATGCAATACACAAATATCTGTATTGAGTGTAGGTGGCAAGATTTTTGTGGCAGGTGCTGCAGGGGTGGTCCTGTCTAAGTTAGCTAAAAGCCATCATTAGGTCTGTCTGGTTTCATCTGGAATAGAGTTAATTTTCTTCCTAGTAGCTGGTATACTGCTGTGTTTTGGATTTAGTATGAAAATCATGCTGATAACACACTAATGTTTTAATTGTTGCTAAGCAGTGTTTACAATTAAGTCAAGGACTTTTCAGCTTCCCAGGCTGCCGCCATCATCATCATCATCATCATCATCATCATCATCATCATCATTATTTTATTATTATTTTATTATTAT
The DNA here is from genome assembly GCA_013400195.1 of Aramus guarauna. Taxonomy (NCBI): domain Eukaryota; kingdom Metazoa; phylum Chordata; class Aves; order Gruiformes; family Aramidae; genus Aramus; species Aramus guarauna. The sequence continues at coordinate 515,890 of VXBL01008793.1, forward strand.
TTCCTAATAAATTGTTTTTATCTCAGCCCACAAGGTTGTGGTTTGGTTTTTTTTTATTCTCCCCCTCATCCCACTTGGAGGGGGAGAGTGAATGACTGTGTGGTTGTTTTGGCTGCCTGCTGGGTTAAGCCACAAAAAGATGGAAGTGCAGCACAGCTCCTAGCACCTGGAGAATTTCAGGTTTTGCTCATTAAGACATTCACTCTAAGTGTTGGTTGTGCAGATGTAGTCTCTTTGCTGGAAGTTTAGGAGGATAGTTGGCCTCTACATCTTTTCTGTTTTCTGTCCTTGAAGGTAGTAGACATATTTCTTTTCATATCTATTTGTGTATATAAATATATATGTATGTACATAAATTCTTCGGGGTTCTGTACAAAATAAAGTATTTTATTTTGTTTACTTTTGGTTACAGTGATTAAGTACTCTATTTATCCTTTTGCTCATTTCATGACTCCCAAAACAATGAACCCATCTAGGTTTTCTTTTATCCTCTTCCCAAAGGTGAGAAAACCTTTCCCAGCGGCATGAAGCATAAGTCTGTTGGGTACTTTCAATTCTTTTCTTCATTCTATCAAGAGCTTCTGTTTCCCCGGGAGATACCATCACATGCTTCCTCAAGTCCTCTTCTACTGCAATGAGTAGCATACCTTCTTGATAAGACCAAAGACCAGCAACAGTTTCAACTCTGTGATAATTTTTTTTTTTCCCTCTTTCTCTTTCCAGGTGCATCATATATCTAATTTACTTGGTTCTCTGAGGATACAGCTTAGTATATTGAGTTATATTCATTCATTTTCATCATTTGTGACTTGTCATTGGGAAACCACTCGTCATTTGGGGATTTCTTGGGTGAGCACAGTTCACGTTCATAGAGTAATGATGCTTCAAGGAAGTGTCAGACCTAACACTAATGCCCAGAGCAAGTTGTACATTTTTCAGAAAGCAGCAGTTTCCTAGCATTTGTGCTATGCATTTCTACAGCATGTGTGAAACTCTCTTTTTTTAACTTATTTCTATATTCTCTTTAAAAGAGATATGTGATTTGCAGGTTTCATTTTTGTCTGAAGTAGCATACTTCTAAAACTTCTGCAGGATAGTTAGGTAATTCAATGGAGTCTGAGTAAACAATTTAAGTTAAAGGAAAACTGCATAAAAAAAAACTGGCATTTGAATAGGTTCCTTCCAGCAAGAAAGTTTTCTGAGATAGCATTCTTTTAACTTGTATCATTAGTTGTAAATTCAGTGTGAAGTTGTGTTTAAGTCTTCTCTGTTTGTCCTCCACTTTTCTTGGGCTCTAAACAACCACGTGTGAGTTGCTGTCCTGTGTTCAGTAATTTCTCAGAGCTGAAAGACAGAGAGGTTTGCTGTGCTGAGCGGCTGGAATTGATCAGCACTCTGTAATTGCTGGTGATGCAGCGAGCAGCAACAACAGGAACAAGAAGCCTGTTTAACTGCTGTGGCTTCATTCTTTGTCTATTCGTCTACCAGATGATACAAGTGTGCAATTGACTGGGCTTATGTGCTAGCTCCAAGACAGGGTTCATCTTGAAGGATCCTTCATGTCGAAGAGACATGTGTAATCCGGTGTATGCTTCTCTTTTTGGCTTTTTATATGCAATTGTGTGTATAAATACAGTCCCTTTATCCATATTTCACTCGTGATTCAGGCAGTCTGTGCCCAACATGCTGTGTGTGGGAACCTGGTGGTCTTGTTTTGAATGGTGCCTTTTACAACAGTCGGCTAAGGTTTGGTATGATGATTTGACTAGTACAAAAGCTATGCAACTCTAAGGATTCAGGCCAGATGTATTACTGACGTCCTGCTATGTGATATCATACAGGTGATTCAGATGAAAATGTATTTGAGAAATTGCTGGTAAATATTGTAGGTAATATCTTCATGTGTTCCAATACTTTGTACCCATTGAGTCTGCAACTACTGTTGCAACTAGGTGAGTGGAACAAAAGATAAAGGCATAAACACATTCTAATTAACATACATGAGCATGCCTTATGTGTCCATTAGTAAGTACACTTTTTAGTTGACAATGCAAAAACATACATACGTGATGGGCAACACCGTTTGAACCTTGCACATTATTAAAATTGGAATAACTATCTCAATATTATCAAATATTGTGGTACTCTTAAAAATTTTGGATGAGAAGGAAGTATGATTGGAGGTCTGTATTTCCTGACTACCTCCTTCTCTGCAGGTTATCTGGTCTCACGGGGAAGCTGGCATTCTTGGTGGAGGCCTCCAGCCTATGATGAAGGCTGCCTCATACATTGACCTTGCCAGTGTTGACATTTCCTTTCATGCCAGCTTCTGGGATACAAGAGGAGGTACCCCAGAACAGACCCCACTAGTACTTTAAGCACAACAATTATGCTCTGGTCTGTTGCTTTGAAAGCAAAAACAGGGGACAGAAAGGGAAGCTTTTCCCAGTTCATTCTTTTAACAGCCGTAGAGCAGAAACACAGCTCTACCAGATAGGTTTAGAAAGCCAGAGGCTATACAGAGCATTGCAGGTGACAGCAAAATTAGAGATTAATCATTTTTTGGTATGGTGTTGAGTACTGAATTTCATACATTTATAATCATCATCTCTTCAGTACCAGCATCTTACTCAGTATTGATACCCTGGCAATTACTATAAATTAAGAGTGTTAACTCCAGTTTTAAATGTCTACAGAAAATACAAAATTGTTAAAAATGGACATATAAATGATTTAATATTTCTATTCTTTACTGAGTTCATGGGGTTCTTTTTTTCTTTTTTTGCTTTGTGACTTTATATGCTTGATAACTTTGGGTTACAGAACACATGCTTTTATCTATTTCTAAGCATGCTACATTACAGATTTTGCTCAGCCTAAGCTACAGCAAATAATGGAGAACAGAAACAAGTGTTGTTATATTATTATTTGTTTATTTTAGATCAAGTAGCATTTAATATGTGCACTTGTGTTTACATAAAAAATTCTACCACCTCAAATATTTACCTTGTTCTGAAAAAAAGAGTAAGAGGTATTTTACTTCAAATTTTGACTGTATTGCTACATAAGACAAACAGATTTTATTTAAGACTTTTACAAAGGCTTTATCAACAGATTAAATTTTTAGATATATTGCATAGATGCCAAATTACACTGTGAATTTTTTCAGAATATATACTCCTTCCCCATTTTCAGTGGTTTATCACAGAGAGTAAAAAGGGAGGTTTTTTCATTTGAAATTTACACTTAGATGCTTATTTTACTTTATTTTATTACAAGACATCTAGTGGTATGTGCTTATTGTACAATGCATTTGCATGTTGCTTCAGGTAAAAAGATTATATAAAACATGTATGTGTGTGGACCTGCTGCCCCCACCAGACTCTTGTATGTTGAAACAAGATGGAATACCTTCAGTTAAAGTATTGGTGAGGGCAGAAATGTTAAACCCAAGACTAAAGTGTATCAAATATTTACTATAGATGCCTTTGAAAAGATTAAATAATTCTACAGTGTTAACTTGTGCTCTTCCTAAACTGATGTTTACATTGTGGTACTGGAGTGCACTGTAGGCACTTGTATTCCCCGGTATTCAGAGACGTCTGTAAAAGACTTGTCATTTCACAGTCATATCTTGTATGTGCTTTGCCTCTCCTCCAGTTGATTTTTTTTTAAGTTTATTTTCCTTCTCAGTTAAATTTAGAAGTATCTACTCTAAGGAATATTTCAATCAAAGGCACTAACATTTTCTCTTGACTCGCTTTTTCCCTGTCTTTCACACAGGCAATTGCAAGGCATTATTGTTAGAGAAGCAGAAATTTCACATCCTCACATGGTTCATTAAATAGCTAACACTCTATTTTTATGTATGAAGAACAATGTTTTTAAAATAACTTAATTGTCTAGGCCAGATAAAATTTATTCAGTGTAATCGCTGTAATGTACAATTTTACAGACATGTTACCAGACATAACAATATTACAGAAAGTAAATGTAACCCTGTGTTATAGATACTTATTTTTTAAAAAAATAGAAAAATAAGAGAGCCCATTAAATTCTACTTATCTTTAAATGCGGTGTCTTAACAGAGGGAATAAGACACAGATAGCTAGGACTGCTATGATTTAATCTTCAATCCATTCAGTGGACATTGCCATATATTTTTGACCTTTTATCTCTGACATGAGTTGTACGTTTGATGTAGAAGGATGCCTTTTCTTGTCTGGAACTGTTAAGAGTTTTAAAGTAAGAATTAAAGCCCACTTTGAAAAAACTAAATGCTATTTAATTATATTTTCAGATCTGTAGTAACATTATGCCCATCCTATGCAACACAAGTTGAAGGCAAGCATGGATCCCGATGTGCTATGTGTTTGACAATGTCCTCTTAAGTTTTCCTGTATTCTTTTTGTGCCCAAGTATCCCAAGGGTGTAGAGATACATTGTCTGCCTTTGTCTCACTTAACCCATACTGCTCAGTACTCAGGAACTCTTAGTGCACATTGGTAGTGACAAGTTATTGACTGAATATTCATGGGATTCCTTTTATTTTAAGACACTTTCTCATTCTTGTCTCCTTTTAATCTTTTCCCTTTCGTAAGACTTTTTGCAATGCCAAATCCCTCGACATATGTTTTCCCTTCTTGATTTTCAAACATATGTTGGGCAACATTGTAAAGCTTATAAAACAATAGTTCCTCCTGTCCTGAGCAATTGCCAGATTGCAGATTTCATATGAATAAAATATTGCATTTTTAAGTACTGAAACAATACAAAAACAACCTCACTATTGAAGATTCACACACCAGACAGATACCAAGCATACAGTTCATTCAGTTGGGGTTATTACAGAACAGTCACCTAAAATGATCATGCTTTTAGTGCTGCTTACTGATTCCAAAACAATTGAAACCAAGAACACTTTAGATTTTATATTTTCTTGCTGCATGAATACATTAATCCCAGAAGGAATTGCACAAAATGGATCTTTAAGAGTTCAAATCTCAATTATGTCTAATCATTCAGCTGTCACGTATCAGTCTAGGCTTCAGGCTGAGTGATCAAGTATCATATAACAAGATATAAAAAAGTATCACCTGCAGAAGGAAGCTAATCCATCCCTCAGAATGGTACATATAGAGAAAGGACCTATAGAGAGCAGAAATACTTTCCTAAAGGAGGATCGGCTGGAAAACAGGAATCACTTGGAGTGTTCCTGTAGTGAGAAAGCAGTGTATGAGACAACACAAAAAACTTTGAGGAAATACCTTTAAGTGATCTCTGAAGAAAAGTCCTAGAGTTTGACGACATTTCCAGCTTAAAGAATAGTGGGAGCTGCAGACAAATTAGAATTCAGATTACTAGCAGGGGTTCAAAACTGTGAAGGGAGTCTGAGCTGATGGCAGACAGCTGGAGCAACTAACTGCTTTGTCAGGCTTCCTCATTGATGCAGGAAGCAGGAGACTTAAAAATTTCTGCCAAAAGCTATGTCATTTCCAAACACTAGACTCTGCTCACCCAAGAGGGGGTGGCAACAACCTTAAATTTCAAGAAGAAAACCTGAAACACTGACCTCTACATTCCTAGGTGCTTCTCTAACTGAAGATGTCATTAGGGGTGAAATCCTGCAAACAGAAGCCAGTTGCAAAACTGTCGCTCACCTGATGGGTGCTGTGTTTGACTCAAGGCTATACAGTTTGTGCCTTCTTCTCTAGATATATACATTATATAGTAGAATGTGAATATGTACAGTTCCCTTTTAATTTTCTTCATAATTAATCAGAAACTATACCATCCTTGCCTTTACACATGCCTTCCCTTATTGACTCTGCACTCCTGATCATCAGGACCTTGAGATGGGTGCTGTGAACCCTCAGCAGCTCCACAAGACACTACAGAAAGCAGTGTTGACATTGGCACACTCTTTTAAAGAAGTTTTCTATTTATAAACCACACATCAAGAGCTGCTAAGCTCACTCAAACCCCCTGTGAGCTCCAGGCAGAGACCTCTCCTTTTTACAAACAACTGCCCTGAAAACTGATGATGTCAAAAGCAAATACAGAAATCATCCTGCATCCTCCTCCTGACAACAGTATTCCTCACAAATAATTTTAGTTTTGGTTCAAAAAGATTAGATTTTGTTATTGTTCCTCTTTGTTAGGTACAAGCACATAGCAATTATCTGGTTTCCTATCTCTGTCCCTTTTACTGAAAGAGACAAGATTTTTTTGCACCAGAATGGAAATGCAAATATTATTCTTGAAAGCAAGAAATGAAAAATTCGGGGATGAAAAATGAGCTTTATCCACTAACATTTCAGTGATTCCAAATGTAGGATTGTGACCTTTCCAAATTACAGCTTTTACACCATAATGCAAGGGCTTTTCAAAAAGAAAATAATTTTAATTCTATTCATCTAAAATAAATGTGTGCCTTAGTATGATCAAAGGAAAAAGTGTGTGCATTTTACCACTGCTGTACACATCAAAATAAAAGTGTGGGGAGAGACATCAAAAGTAGGGAATATCTTAAGCTTCAAAAAACCTGTACATTTGCAGTGTTATACACATATTCCTGTACTGTCTTACAACAGGCCTGTTTCTGCACACTTTCAGTAACTGGATTTACAGGAGCTTATTTTTATTCATAGCTAGATAAAAAATTATATACATTCCCTGAATCAAAGTGAATTAAAAGGAAATGACAAGCAGGGGAAGAAGGTAGCTCAGATTTCTCATCAGCAGTCTAATCATGAGAGTGACCCACAGGCAACTCGAAAGCTGCCCACACAATTACTCACAGAGTCTGCTGAAAAACGGGCATCGCTGCCAGTAAAATCTCTTTCTTATCTTGAATCCAAGTCTAGTGATTGCCACCTAAATAGGAATCAGGGGGAGGAATACAAAGTGCAAAGCACTGTGTTAAACTGACACTATATATCACTGCGTGGTAGGCTGTAGTTTTTTATGCTACGCACTTTACAGACACAAATAAATATGCACAACTAGGATAGGTTATGAGCAACAGGGTGGTTCCTAGTCCAGTTTCTCTTTTCAGTCACACCAGTCTCATTGAAGTTAATAGAGATGCCCCAGTACAAGAAACAAAACTTTTGAGGGTGCTGGGTGGGAGAGCAGTACTTTCTGTCTCGTACCATGCTACGGGCAGACTAAACACTGTGAACTTCCAAGCAACGAAAAGCTGTGAGATCAAAGCACAGCTGCCTCCATAACCACCATGGCTAAAACCTGATCATGGTTTAAGTGACTTCAAAAGCATTATGTGAAGGATGAATTTAGCATTTGAACTTGAACTACACTGATACTCCAGCAACATTATGTATATAAAGGAGGTTTTACTCTTACTGCTGACTACCAGTCTGTTAGGGACAGACATGATCAGCTTTCAGCTGCTAGAAAGAAAGTCTTTATGAGCATTTTTTTTCACTGAACACTTTTTTTCCCAAACTAAATGTATATTGGGGTGGAGGGAAGGTAAGATCCAAATTATTTCTGAAATTGTATAAAATTCTCTGAACAATTTAAACAAAAAAAGCTTAGGTGTTAAGAAAGCCTGGAAGTTTTGACTATTTAATTGTTCATTTTTAATGAAGTAAGTATAAAATAACAACAATATGAACAGCATCAAAAAGCTTTAAAAATAATAGAAAATAAATAAAATCTTTTATTGTCAGCCTAGCAAAATGTGCTTCCGTACCTGGAACAAACTTCTACTTTCAGTTACTTCTCTGAGAAAAAGACCACTTCCACTAACACTTGCAGCACTCTTTTGTGATGACCTGAAAATATTCTTTGCACTCATTTGACAACTGATCTGAAATAAGTGATTCATATATTCATTTGCACAGAGACAGAATGATGATGATGAATAGAACATCTTAATATATTTTAATAGTACATTGTTATGTATCCACATGTGATGTTTTAAAGTCTCTGTATTCATTGCAAACACTGTCTGATATGACTATACAGTACATTAATGTATTATAAACACAATATTCCAGCTTGACAGGAAAGCCCAAAAGAAAAAAAAAGAAACAGGCTGATTAAAGTGTGGAAAGTATCCTCCTCTCATCACATCATTGTTCTCAGCTTTTTGCTAGCTAATTATTTACTTCAAATGGGAGGCGGGGTTTTTTTATGTTATGTTTTCCACCAATAAAATACCTTTAAAAATACCAATTTATGTATGGCAAATCAGTGTCTTTTTTTTTTTCTTGTATTAATTTTACAAAGGTGGGTTGCCTATGTATTTCTGTTTATATTAGTTGATTTCAAATGCTTTCATATAATTTAAGCTCTAATAGCTTATTATTGCATTATTTTTTATTCCACTCAGGATAACTTCTCTAAATAAACTGTAGAGTCACGTGTTTTATTATTCTGCTGTAATACTGAAAGATGGAGGGTGTCCCTGCTCATGGCAGGGGAGCTGGAACTAGATGATCTTTAAGATCCCTTACACTCCAAACCATTCTATGATTCTATGTACATTTTAGAGTTGGGCACTTGAAGAAGGACATCATAGCATCAGTGCTTTTAGTAGTTAAGAATCTTATAAGAACTGAGATCCTTGGCTGGATTGATTTGCAAATTCTGAGAATTTCTGCATAAAATTATCTTTTACCTTTCCATTTCCAAATGTGTTCAGAATCTAATTGTCTAATAATAAACTTCCTTAAAGGATGTACTTCTGCAATGAAAAGACCCTACGTAGTGTAAGACCCTACATAGTAGTGTTCTGTAGTATCTGTGGAGAAAAGAGAGGAGATTGTTTTGTGGGCTTTCCTCTTTGTTTAAGTGAAACAACCAGCATTGGTTGGTCTGAGGTAGTGAGGTTACTGCAAATCAGTACGACCAAGCCAAGTTGCCATTAAAATCAATGGCAAACTCCTGTAGACTCCTATTGACTGTTGTCTTTAAGAAAGGGGAGTCAGCAAATTCACAGTATTTTCTAAGGTAAGTATTTTCTAAAAGGTAAGTATTTTCTAAGGTGCTGGCTTGGGCAATAGGGCAATATCTTTGAGAAGTGTAGGTAATGATAAGAGAGTGACTGTAATAAGTGAAATGGAAAGGAGACAAAAACAATGATGTACTGGGGGGGAAAAAAAAAAAGGTTTAATCTAGATGTATGAAGGCTTCCTAGCTTAGTTTTCAAGACTGACTTATTTACCCAATCTGAACACACAGAAGAGGTTTCAATAAAAAGCATATGTGACCATTTGATTTTTAACTCCTTTGCTCTTCATTGCAAAGAGCTGCTTCCCACTTTCTTAAGTAAATTACTGCTAAAACCAGAAGTTATTCACTAACACTGGGGTGTGGGGGTGGGCAGTTTCTAAACCAAAGTTTGTCATTATTGCTATGAATGTGAAATTGTTCCAAATACTACGTGCACCGTACATTATATTGTTGGAAATGCATGAAAAAAAGAAAATCTTCAGTGTTATGGAGAAAGCCTCTGGGACCTCGGATGTCAGTTCCAGGAGAGAGATTGCTCTACCTATAAATTCATCTCTCCTAGAATTGACATCCAAGGTCCCAGAGCCTTTTTCCATATCACTAAAGACTTTTTTTATGCAATTCCAGCAACGTAGTGCATTCCATTCTTTACAAGAAATGTTCAGCCATTCATATTGCAGACAGCCAGACATCCTGCTGACTGTTTGAGAATATTAGAGAAATGTTGGGAACGGAGGTACAAAAATACTGTATTGCACTAAATTTTCAATAAGCTTTCGTACGCTAAAATCCACTATATATTTCAGAGGAAAAATGTCATGTGGAAAAAACAAACAAAATTATCTTACAAAAAATAAAAATCAAGTTAAGTATAAGCTATTAAAAATGTTGTATGTGCGCATTTGAATTTTTGTGTGTGTGTCTCTCTCTCAGGAGGGTAAGCTGGGAGAAGTGCAAAGGCATCTCTCATGGGTCATCAGACTTACTTTGGTGTTACAGCACAACGCCTTCCTCCGTGTACTGAAAAAGCTCTATGTCGTCAGCTAAGCACAGTCACAGATCAACTGCATTAAAAAAGAAAATAAATGTGCATTTTTGTCAGTGAGACTTTGCTCTGTTCAAATTCACTGCTTTAGTTACAATTGGCAAATGCTATGAGGACTTTAAGACAATTTTTATCATCATGTGAATTGTAGGGGAAAGCAATAATAAGCTATATTTAAAGCAAGCTAGGGATGCGGTACTAGGTTTAGCATAGATGCGTACGACTAGGGGCACAGGGATATTAATTTGGGCAATACATTTTCCCAGTTAGGAGCATATGGCTACTAGTAAACAGAGTGAACAGAGAGGCTTTTTCAGATTCACACTAGAGCAGCTGCATGTTGCGGGATCCCTGGCAGATGAACAGCTCCAAGGCACCATTACACTGGTTTTCTAGGCATTAATAAACCAGAATAGGTCTGTTATATGATGATAATATGAGCTCCAGATGTATCATGTAAATATAGTACTTACCTGGCTTAACAGGTGAATATTTTAAGTGCTTTAAAGAGTATTTCTGAGTTTCAAAGTGAGTTGATTTAGTTGACAATATAAACATGAACCTAAATGTCATTGCAGTCATTTACCTGAGAGTGGTCTTTTTTTTTTTTTTTTTCCCAGGGGGGGGGGNGAGTGTTTTTTTTTTTTTTTTTTTTTTCCCAGGGGGTGGGGGAGGGGGGAAAAAAGAAAAAAAAAAAGGGAAAAAAAAAAAAAAAAAAGGAAAAAGAAATCAAAAGAAAAGATAAAAAGGAAACGGGAGGGAGGGAGGGAGGAAGGGAGGGAGGGAAGGAGGAGAAAAGCCTTGATTTGGTTGTGACACTCCTCTAAAAACCTCTTCAAATGGCCTTAAGGACATGAATCTGTGCACCATACCAAATCCCAGCTGAGGTCAGGGAGCTTCATAGATACTAAAGCATCTGCTGTTCTGTAGTCACATAGGGATCTACGACTTCAACTGAAAGGAGTTCTAAAAGCAGCTGAGATTTTGATAAATATTATTTTTATACATTTCCAACTGAAGTTTTGGAAGCTTAAGTGATGCAAAGAATCAATATCAATATATTCTAGGATCAGAAAAGTCTGAGGATAGACTTGCCTGACTCAGGTATTTTTGTTCTGAGATTAGGTCTTTCGGGAAATTTTTCAGACTCTTTTGTCTGCTTTCCAGAATCACAAGGCCTTTTTTCAGTCATTGTCATGACTGCAGCACAATAGTTGCATCAGCCATCACTTTTGAGAAGATGCATACTTTCTGACTGAACTGCAAAAATGCTTGTTGTTGTTGACAACCATTTAACATCCAGAACAAATAGTTTTTCACACTGGAAACAAAAATATTAATTGTTTTAGCTGTGGTTGTGTTTTTAACAGTAGATTGGACAGCTCTGCAGTCTAGGAAGCAGCTACACAGTCTTTTGTTTTCTTTATACTAGACATGCATAGAGATTTGGGAAGTGTGTTTTATCGTCACTGTAGCTAGCAGAGAATTAGATTTGCCTACATCTGGCTTCACGCCCTATGAACTAAGTTTGCCCTCCTTTTTACCTCTGCGTCTTACCTGGATTGTAATTACAGAAAAGATATAAAAGTGTAAGGGGTCTGTGGGGCTCTCACTTAGAGATGAGTGGGATCCATTCCCTCCAGAAGTTTATAAGCCTTTCTAAAATCTTTCTGAGTCTTATTTCCTTCCTTTTTTAAACCAGCAGCAGTCCCAGCACAGCCCCAGCCCCAGCTGGAATGAAGAGGAAGCACATTGTACCTGCAGAGCGGCAGGATTTCCCCAAATACCACCAAGCTCCCAGCACTGGGCAAGTGGCAATTTGGGCTGAGCACAAAAGGAGACATGTAGAATACAGTTAAAAGATGCTTTATAAAGATGGGCATCTCTTCAATATGTAAAATGTAAATACTCTCATCTTGCTAATATTTTCTTGTGTGATTGTTTGTACGATACTGTGCTTTTAAACTCTGTTGTCTTACATGTGTGCATACATACAGAGACATGTACATGTATACAATTCTACTAAAATTTTCCTAAAACACTTGAAATTTTCTAAAAAGCAGTGAGACTGCCACTGGTAATTACTCATCTGAGATTTCTAAGTTAGAGAAGCAGTTAACTCCCTCTATAGTAACTGGAGAGAAAAAGACAGCATGCGTCATTCTTAGAGATGGGACAACTCTAGACCTTAACCTCAGTGAAAAGAGCAGAAAAAAAAAGATTGTCAGCAGTTACTGAAGTGAAAGTGTCCTCAGTGACTTTACATTAATGTTACGATCACAGGCCTGTGTATCTGACCTTATTGCAAAAATGCTCAGCTTTATGCTGATCCAAGCCACTGCTGCTCATATGACAGTGTCATGCTGTTCAGAGATGTTGTCATACTCCTGCAGGTAGAGCAGAATTACTGTTTTGCTTGATTCAAGTTGCATCTGGTTCTGGACTCTTTGTAGTACCTGCGAGGTCTACATAGGCATCACTGGAAACTTTTCACATGGTGGTTAAGCAGTTTAGATATGAATAAAATACTTGATTTGGGACACTGCACAGTGGAAAAGAGGGCTGTAAGATAACTACATGACAAGAGTAATTTATCCATCTGATAGAGACCGACTCACAGCCGGGGAATATCTTGCTCAGGTAAGACAACCTGTGTCCTTCTGCCATTCTTCTGCCTAGAGGTGTAAGCAGAATGCAGACAGTAATGAAGGACAGTTAAAAAAGAAGTAATGAATTTTATATAGGAGTAACATTATTTGTTTTAGCTGCTCCTTTTCTTTGTCTGTTGAGGATTGCTTGTTTTGGTTTTTGTCAAAATTCTCTAAACTTTTTGAAATTTGCTCAGTCAAAGATCAACTCTTCTGTATTGGCTTTCCCTAAGCAGAAGTCTCACGGTCTGACGGCAACTGTGCAGACACCCATTAAAGAATAAAGAAGAAAACTCAGGGGGCAAAAAAACTGAATCAAAACCAACTTAGGTCTAATTTACACTTCACCTTCAGTGTTCATAGAAATGTAGCAAAGGAGAGGAAAAACATTCTTTTTTCCTTTTGTTTCATTAGTCATGAATGTAGGTGTGTAGCAGAATAGCATGTCAAGGTTTTGCTTTTCCAACATTAAAGTGTGCAAAAGGTTGAAAAACAGAGAGAAAGGGAAAAAAAAAAAAAAAGAACAAAAAAAAAGAACAGAGAAGCATAGACAAGGGGGAAAATATTGTAGAGCAGGAGAAAATGAAAAGTTCCAAGGCAACTGCCTGCAAAGATGTACAAATGGGAGGAACAGCAGAGGTACAACTGAGAGAAGCAGAGTCCAAAAGAGCGTGAAGCCACACCAGGCAATAGCATTGGCCATGGCTTCAGGCTCATCGCTTTGCTGTGGTTTTAATATCCTGGCATCTCTAGAGTAAATATCCATCATCTTTCGGTACCTCCAAGACAGTCACCTGTGAACACTGATGGGACTGGTGTTTTACTGAGAAAAGAAGAGCAGTATATAAAAATTAAAACCTAGGTTTTAGTATTTGGCATATACAGTAAATGATTAGTCTTTATTAATTAATCTGGGCTTTCCTAAAACCACCAATGTATTTGAGCAGATTTTTTTCCTCTTTTCAGAGGAATAAGTAGCATGCAGACATTTTAATAACCTCACATCTCAAGTGTATATATTTCTAGTACCTGCAAGCAGCATGATTCATCTGTCGACCACTTAATTTCCTAACTTGAAGGGTAGTAAGCTATTTAAACAGAAGGGGAGAAATGCATGATGAGAAATAAAGAGGTCATTCTATTTTTGAGAACTTAGCCTCCATCTCCTGGTTTTACTTGTTACATATTCTCATCCTCAATAAAATTATAGACTGCCTGCTGTCAAGCAGAAATGAAGATAATATGCGTAAGTATAACCAGGTAAAATGTAACCAGGCAGCCGATCTGTTTCCTGCATCTTCATAGCTTATGGGATTAAAACATGACAAGCAGAAAAGTATGGGGATCACAGTTACACAGATCAATCTTCATTTGGGATTGTTACTTTGATGTGATCCAAGTAAATACCTTTTAAGAAGTAAGGATGTGGTTGCCACTTACGGTGATTAAGTGTAATCTAGTTTGATTCAATACGTTACAATATAACTTTCCTTCCAGGTTCTTTCTGAAGATTCAGGGAATTTCACACTTAGAAGATTCTGCTCACTGGGGAACCTATTGCTACAAACTTGTTGAAGGGGTAAATTGGATGGGGGAGAGAGGTTACCAGTTTTCCTTTTTCAGTAGTATCAGAAAATGTTGTTATAAATAAATTTAAATATGCTGCACCTCTTATATCTGGCCTGCCAAGAAAGTTAATGAAGCCCTACTTCTAGTTTGTCTTCTGAAGGCTTGACAACTCCACTTGCCCAGACTCTCAATTGCATTGCTGGTAGTTTAATGTGAAAAAGACCCAAAAGCTGACCGCATCAAGGTGGATCTTTTTGAACTTTTTCTTTGAGGTGAGAATGTCAGAACCACTGACAGGGTATAGAATTCAAAAAGCTAGATTGAAAATAATGTTAACTAGCACCATTACTTTTGATATAAAGAAACCACAGGATGAGAGACAATATAAATAAAAATAATTTGTTAAGAAATCTTTCTCAGAGCACTGGGACAGGGCTTGCTTCCAAGCAAAGTTTCAGTACATAAAGCTGGTGACGATTAACTATTAAAATAAACTATTACCTTCCATATTGCCTTTTAAAGCAACTTCATTTGTAGTCCATCTAAATTCCCTAGCATTATGACAAATGTAACCCTGATAAAATTTTCCTCTCTGCACCATTTCCCTCATCCATAAAAGTCCACTGAAGGTTTGTATTAGCAACTTACAGTATGATGAGTGTCTGCACAGCTCAATCTCCAGTTTTAAGGAACTGTTTACCATAAACTACTTGGCTGGCTACTGTCTTACTGGCTCACCTTATACAGTAGAATCCAATGGGAGGAGCTCTATTTTCTATGACAGCAAAAAAAATGATGAGGAAGGAAAAACAACAACAACTAAAAGGTTTAGAACCTTTAATCAAAGCTGGTTACCTGAAACAGCATCTTTCTATGGCCAGTGACCCCTAAACTGAAAGCTTACATAGATATACAAATTTCACAGCATAAGACATCTTAGAATATAGAGAGTAGATAGTCCGTCAAGAAGTGGGCTTCTGTTTCATCACTTTTCCCTTTTTCAAGCAGAGGAAGCAATATGTGCTTTTCTCTAAGACTCTGATGACCATAGTGATCCTATAGACATGTTTGCACTGATGAAAAGTGTCTATAAAGAGAAAAAAATGGAGATCTGATATTATCACACTCTAGCATGACTAATCAAATAATGTACATGAATTTATCTGTTGCAAATTGCACTGCACATATAGAACTGATTGATGACCGTGGTGAACAGTTTGTGATTTACAACATGATTAATGGAAAATGGTAGATTTCAATCCATGCTCTTGCCAGAGATATGAAATAGTGTGTGCGGTTGTATATGACTCCCTGGCTGAAGGCTTGGCACTCAGGCAATTAAATGAGCCTGACAAGCATCTGGCCACTGCCTCTGCAAATGAATGTGCGCATGTCTACACAGATGAAATTACTTAAAAACCCAGCACATAAAATCTGTTGATTAGCTTATAAATTTGGACTTTCCCTTTCCCCCCTCCCACCTAAATCAGGGAGATACCCAGATAGTTTTAAATCGGGGAGCCTTACAAAGTGCTCTTTGAGGTCTGAAAGATATTAAATCTGTTAGAGTTGTCTAAGTTTGTCTGGTTTATGGAGGCACTCTGCTTTCCAATTTGCTCCTTATTTCACCCTGCTTCTTAATTTCGTTACTTTGTTGAGACGATGTTGATATTTAGGACATCTCCTTGTACTGAAGATTGTCACTGTAACGTTTGAGTTTTTTCCAAATAACATCAGTAATGGAAGCTCACAGGCCACGTGAAATCTCTCATATCCATTCAAGACAAAACTGTGCTTGGGGTAAGTGAGAAGAGAGCATAAGAGAGCAAGAAAGGAAAAAGTAGTACTGGTAATTCTGTTTCTCAATTATATTCGAAGTCCATCTTTAGCTCACCTCCCCTGTTGTTAATCTTTGGTCAATATCTGAGTCCTTTCTCCCCCTGCAGACTGATTCTTTCTTAACTATCACATCTTTCCCTCCCTTAAGTCCTAACACTTTATAGCTAGAAGCTGTTTCTTCATGTCCTCTCCCCATGATGTCACTCTATTACCTGAGTCCCACACTGGCTTCTGACTTCCTTCCACAATCACTCTCTAAATCCTTGTTCTTGTCTTCAAGGATCTATTCGTGCCTATTTCTCTCTCATCTCTCTCCTATTTTCATGCTTGTGTATATCTTACACTCTTTCCACTCAGAAGCATGAATTTCTTTAGCTCAGCTGTGAAATCTGTGCTGAAATAACATCCACTCATCCCCTAAAATATTTCAGCTTCTGAGACTGTAGAGAATATACAAAATTAAAAACAAAGCATGCAATCCTCGACATTGCTATAACCAAACTACAGACAAAACCACGTAGTAACTGCCTTTGCCATAACAAAATTGAATATAGCCCCTGGCAGTATTTCAACTTCAACATAACAAACCACATAAAAATAGTGATGGCAAAGACTAGGAGACTGAAGCACACTGTTCTTTGTCAGCATATAGACCTTTCTCTCATGCAAGCTTAATGATGTATCACCCCTCCCACATCAGTGCTTTCTGAAGCTGTTTCCTAAAATGAAAGAAAATGAGACCTATGTCTTGGTTGTCATTCTGATGGTATCTCTAATGAAACAAAGGCTTGCCCTACCTTCTGGACCTGCTAGAGTGATCCTTAGTCTGGATTATAGATTTCTGTCCTGCCAGAGTGGGGAAAAAAACAAAACAAAACAAAACAAAACAAAACAAAACAAAAAACAAAAAAAAAAACCCAAAACCAAACCACACAAAACCATTCACTGAAGCTGCAGCAAAATCACAAGGGTTTTGAGAAGGCAGTAAGCGCAACCCCAATGTTAAAGTAACAGGGGAAGAAAGAGATAAAACAGAAGATATGGGCTTTTCTAACAAATTTGAAGAAGGCACATTACTGAAAGTAGTTTCTCTAAAGAAAAAAAAAAAAAATCTTGTTCAAAGTCTAGAAGAAGAAGGAGGAGGCACGGCTAATTAAACTTCAGTTGTTGAAATTCCAGCCTGTAAAAAATCCAATTTGAAATTCAAATGCCTCATAAAAACCTGTTTAAAATCTCCATGGGCATCTGGACAATGATGATGTAGTACCAACCATTGATGAAAATTCCACTGAAAACAAATTTTGTGTCCAAGATATTGAAGATAAAAATCTTGACTTTTTTGAAGTCAATGGCAAAGCTCCAATGGACTTCTGCAGGGCCGTGGTTCCAAACTGAAGCTTTGGAATAACTGTGAACCTGAAGATAAGCACATTGTTAGTCATTATAATTTTGCACTGAACATATTATATAACCTTTCTATATATATCTCTATATTCTCATATAAGTGCATATACAAATTTCTTTCAGTATTTTAAGAGGTAAAAACACAACTACTCCAAATATATGAGGAAAGGAGAAGAGCGATTTGTGGGGGAAAAAAAAAAAAAGCAAAACAAAACCAACAACAAAAAAAAACCCACCAAACAAAACACTAATAGTGTCACATCTCTATGTCTGTTTTACTATATTATTTCCAAACCTTAAATAATAATTTGTGGGAAAAAATGACATTCAAAATTTTCCTTTTCCTCTAATTTTTCCCTTGTTTAGCCCACCTAATGCTGCTTTTATTTGGAAAGGACTTTGAGGTCTTGCTGAAAAGCACTGTGTACTATTTTACTCTTTTTCAGCAAAAGCTTGGCAAAAACACATACATATACAAACAAATCTTAAAAGCCTTCCCCATATAAAGGTTGACCCTGAAGACAAAGGCCATTTTAAATGGAAAAAAAATGTTTTAAATAAGCATATAAATATTGATCAGCTCCACTTATAAAACCATTGTCGTGCAGAAGGGCCAATATGCTGCTTTGTGGGGTGCAGATACAGCTCTGCCCAAAAAGCAGGAATAACACAGGAAGGCAATAAGGGATTCTGCAGTCTAAACCACAAAGTGCTGAAGTCCTCTTTTTACCTTTCCAACATTACAAGTCTATCCAGCAGTGGAAACTCCCATATGAACCTTCAACATGCCACCGTCCTGGCAAGGCAAGCTGACTTCCCAGGGCAGTATGAAGATAAACCTCACTCCCACAATTTGACGTTGAGTGAGTAAAGCTCAGACTTCATTGCAGCTGTGCATGGTGTGTCTGCTGCAGCTTGCTTTATCAGCCACCTGGAGAAAGAATCAGACTGGACCATACAGGAATATCGCTGTCCTCTGCCCACCCCATGCAGCAGAAAGCAAGGCCCAGGAGACAGCGTGGTCCCAAGCCTCCCTGGGATGTTGAGTCATCACACCACTGGTATAAGCAGCTGAAGGTGGGAGCTGGGACAGCTCTGGAGTACCACACTGTGAACACCTGTCCACTGCATGCCCTATACTAACATGACTTTTAAAGATGGGAATTATTTTTTTTTTTGTGATGAGGACATTTATCTTCAAGGGCAGATTCAGAGAAGTGCTTTCTGGAAATGAAAGTACTTGTAGTAATTAAGAACTTTTGCCACTACTAAACTCTAGTGGGCTGAAACTGTTAACCTGAGGAAAAGATTTTAGATGTCATTACCAATCCCTTATGTCATCATTCTTTCAGTCATTCATTGACACAATGTCTCGAGGACATGCGCTTGCAGAAATAATTGGACTGTGCTTTACACTCAAATTCAATACACCTTTTCCTTCAAGTTGCTTTTTGTGATTCATGACAAGCAAAGATTGGAAAAAAAAAACACTTAAGAATACAGAAAATTCCTTTTTGTTTCAGAAGCTGAAAAGACTAATACCTCAAAGTGACCTGCTGCAACATTTCATGAAAATCAGATTTCAGTTGTCTTTGACCAGACTGCAGGAAGACAGAATCGGAAATGTTCAGAGTAGCAATTTAGAATAAACTGCTCTGGAAACAAATGTGACAATAACAATTTTAATGAAAAGGAGAAAGGGTGGAAAACTCAGGTTGTGTTTTCAAAGTCTCTGAAGTCTCCAAATGAGATATTTGCTGCCTCAATAACAAATGCAAGAGCTGCAATTTCAGAAGAAGGTGTAACAAGGGAAGAATGAAGATTGGCCTGACAAAAATCACTAGGTAAAATCACAAACTGCTCGTGCAGAGAACTTATCATGCTGACCAGTGCCACTTGTTAATCATCAGATATGCCTTTGCCTGGTTCTACTTACCTGGGGGGGTTGTTGCTGTTGTTTTGTTTTGCTTATTTCCCCTCTTAAACTTTAGTTCTTATGGATAGGGACCGTTTTTTTTTCCTTTCCTATATATTCAGTGTCTTGCTCATTAGGGATATGGTATAGGATTGCAGATTTTAAATGCTGCCACAGAATAAAAAAAGAATCTATATAAATTATCTAGCCTAATTTTGTTTAAATGTAAACCACTATGTTGATGGGTGCTGAAATGATGAAGGAACTCTGTACTGATGTCATGATCCCTGTTGTAAAACATCTCAACCTGTATTTACTATTTACATTTACTATTATTGCTATTATTGCTATTATTGCTAATATTATTGTTTTCATCACTCATAGTAATTATTACTGTTGTTGTTGCTATTATTTTAATTATTATTTATGCATTTAATATTATTGATATTTGGTCCAAATCAGTGTCCAAACAGGTGAGCTAGTTTTAGGTATTGCTTGAAAAAAAAAAAAAAAAAAAAAAAAAACCAAAACCAAAAACACATCAAAAATTCAGCTATTGCACCAGCCCTGTCAATATCTTTATTTAGGTGAATTGTGATTCCCTGGACAAAAGGTATATTAATGTATTTTGGTCCTAGTGTACAGCGAACAGATCAGAGAAGAAAATAAGGGACTGGATGCAATTTCAGACAGAAAGTTGTATATGAACTGAAAAGAAAAAAAAAAAAGAAAAAAAAAGAAAAAAGAAAAAAAGAAAAAAAAAAGAAAAAAAAAAAAGCTTACACAGGTAGCCACAACTATGTGATCATGATTTACCTCTGATATTCTCTTGAAATTGGTGATAGTTAATCCTCTTCCATGATCTACATTTCCATATTTTTAGAGGCCACATCCCTACAGTTTTGCTAAGGGCACACTCAAAACATACCTACACTTTTGTTCAGTTGAACATTTAATTGTATAAACAGTGAGTAAAAAACTCCAGCTCTGACCTGATATTATTAGTATTTTTGTTTTTCTTCCACATTATTATTTAGAAATATGAATTCAAAATATTAATGAAGTTTTGAAAAAGAAAAACAACAGCAGTTACAAGTGTTTTTAAGAAAGAAAATGTTTCTCTGAAAGGGTGATTCTTATTTTGATGATCTGTGTAATGACATAGCTATTGCTTAAAAAAAAAAGATAGAAAGACTTTATTGTCTTTACAAAATTTAAATTGACAATGCATAAATACTTTAATAACCACATCCACAGAAGAAAAATATGAGTAGAATGAGAGCACAGCATAAGAAAAGATACCGTGTAGGAGGTCTCATTAAGATATCTCTGAGAGGAATGCATGAAAACAGTAGTGCCAGTGATAATTCATGCTTGAGAAATGGTGAGCTATTTTCCAAGAAAAAGAAAAGAAAAGAGAAGAAAAGAAAAGAAAAGAAAAGAAAAGAAAAGAAAAGAAAAGAAAAGAAAAGAAAAGAAAAGAAAAGAAATCATCTCTTTTCAAGCACTTTATTATTATAGAACTGGTAGAGGGGGTACAAAGCCAGAAGCGATGTCTTGTTTGCAAACTAAAACGTGTAACATAATCATTCCTCATAGTTTTGTGTGATCGGACATGTGCAGGAGTAAACTCACCTGCACCACCTAACAAAGTTCCAGCTATCAGTCCTCATCCCCTTTAGCCATATGGGAACCTTTGGGCATTAAGTCATATAAATAATGAATGAAGAAAGCATTGAAGCAAATAAGAGGGGCTGGCAAGGAAGCAAATAAATGAATCCCACTCTGAGTATTTTATTGCCAAAACAAGGACCAGAGAAGATAGTGGAAAGCACTCCTTCTAGCTCTTGACATTGCTACCTTTGCTTTAAATTTCTGCATGTTTTACTCTTTTGAATTACTTTTTTTTAAACAGCTTTGTTAAGGCACATGGATCCTGAAATGTGTATGTAAGCCAAAATACTCTGCATTGACCTGAGCCTTGCTCAAGTAATTCATTGCCTACCCACTGAGACATCTTCTTTCTCCCGGCTTTGTCTGAACACTGCCCTTCTGCCTTTCCGCTCTTTTGACACACATTATTTTTCGTCTGCAGTCACTGGTCTCCATCCTGCCGGGTGCTGCTGACCGAACTCTCCACCTTTGCCGATGTGATGTAATGTTACTTGGCTATACTCCCTCACGTAATGTTCCTTTGTCTCTTGTGAAGCAGGCTGCCAACAGCACAGTGTGAGTAATAAAGATCAGAGTATGCTCTTACATGGCTTTAGTTACTGCCTTTTGGTTCGTTTTATTATCACCTTATAAAATTAATAAATTTTTAAAAAAATAAAGCCAAAATGTATAAAAGAACTAGACATATTTTTATTTTTATTTTCTGAATTCTATTACTTCTAAAGAAAAAAAAAAATCAACCCTTGGGATAATTCTTACGAGTCAAATAACATCAAAAAACCCACTGCGTCCATCAGGGGAAGCCATATGTCTCATATATACATTCCTGTGAACTATTGTTTCCGCACAAATTAAAGATAAATGAATAGTGGACTAAGCCATCATAAATTTACTTTTTTTTACTGAGTTACTGTAATTCATGTTAATATTTAATGGTCATTTCCCGTATGTCTGGTAAGCACGGAAAACTGTCTTGAGCTGCCCACAGTTTACCTGTGCTTCCAGAGCAGAGTGAAAAAAAACAAAGCAGTGATACTGTGTTCCTATATTATTAGCTGCTTATAACAAAAAGGATTAAGAAGATATTAAAAGTTCTGAAGAAGGCAGATACTATGGCAACTTAACCTTTCCACTTAGAAATACAAAAGTGAGGGAAAAACATAGAATCATAGAATCATTTTGGTTGGAAAAGACCTTTAAGATCATCAAGTCCAACCATAAACCTAGCACTGCCAAGTCTGACCACTAAACCATGTCCCTAAATGCTGCAACTATGCATCTTGTAAATACCTCCAGGGATGGCAACTCAACCACTTCCCTGGGCAGCCTGTTCCAATGATTGACAACACTTTCAATGAAGAATTTTTTTCCTGATATCCAATCTAAACCTCCCCTGGCACAAATTGAGGCCATTTTCTTTTGTCCTATCACTTTTTACTTGGGAGAAGAGGCTGACACCCACCTGGCTACAACCTCCTTTCGGGTAGTTGTAGAGAGCCATAAGGTCTCCCCTCAGCCTCCTTTTCTCCAGGCTAAACAAATCCAGTTCCATCAGCTGCTTCTCATGAGACTTGCTCTCTAGACCCTTCTTCAGCTTTGTTGGTCTACTTCGGACATACTCAAGCACCTCAATGTCTTTCTTGTGTTGAGGGGCCCAAAACTGAACCCAGTAGTCAAGGTGCAGCCTCACCAGTGCTGAGTACAGTGGGACGATCACTTCCTTAGTCCTGCTGGCCACACTATTGCTGACACAAGCCAGAATGCTGTTGGCCTTCTTGTCCACCTGGGCACACTGCTGACTCGTATTCTCGTATTCTCGTATTTTCCCCAAGTCTGTAACATTGCGTGGGGTTGTTGTGACACAAGCACAGGTCACCTGACAGTTTGTCTTGTAGAACCTCATACAGTTGGCTGCAGCCCATCGACCCAGCCTGTCCAGACCTCTCTGCAGAGCCTTCCTACCCTCAAGCAGATCAACACTCCCACACAGCTTGGTGTCACCTGCAAACTTACTGAGGGACCACTATATCCCCTCATCCAGATGACTGATAAAGATATTAAACAGAACTGGCCCAAATACTGGGCCCTGGGGAACACTGCTTGTGATCAGCCACCAACTAGATTTAACTCCATTCACCACCATTCTTTGGGCTTGACCATCCAGACAGGTTTCTATCCAACCAAGAGGATGCCCATCCAAGCCATGAGCAGCCAGTTTCTCCAGGATAATGGTGTGGAAAATGGTACAAAGGCTTTAATAAAGTCCAAGTAGACAACATCTAACCACTAAGCGGGTCACCTTGACTTTGAAGGAGATCAGGTTAGTCAGGCAGGACCTGCCTTTCATAAACCCATTCTGACTGCACCTGATCACCTGGTTATCCTGTATGTGCTCTGTGATGGCACTCAAGATGATCTGCTCCATCACCTTCCCTGGCACTGAGGTCAGACTGACAGGCCTGTAGTTCCCCAGACCCTCCTTCCAGCCCTTCTGGTAGATGGGTGTCGCATTTGCAAACCTCCAGCCAACTGGGACCTCCTTGGTTAGCCAGAACTGCTGATAAATGATGGAAAGTGGCTTGGTAAGCACTTCCACCAGCTCCTTCAGTACCACTGGGTGGATCCCATCTGACTCCATAGACCTGTGTGTATCTAAGTGGTGTAGCAGGTCAATAACCATTTCTGCTTGGATTATGGGGGCTTCATTCTGCTCCTTGTCCCTGTCTTCTAACTCAGGGGGCTGGGTACCCAGAGAACAACTGGTCTTACTGTTAAAGACTAAGGCAGAGATGGCATTACGTATCTCAGCCTTTTCCTCATCCTTTGTCACTATGTTTCCCTCCACATCTAATACAGATGGAGATTTTCCTTAGCCCTCCTTTTGTTGTTAATGTATTTATAGAAACATTTTCATTGTCTTTAACTACAGCAGTGAGGTTAAGTTCTAGTTGGGCTTTGGACCTTCTAATTTTTTTCCTGCATAATGTCATAACATCTTTGGAGTCCTCCTAAACTGTCTGCCCTTTCTTCCAAAGGCTATAAACTCTCCTTTTTTTTCCCTGAGTTCCAGCCAGAGCTCTTTGTTCAGCCAGGCAGGTGTTCTTCCCTGCTAGCTTGTATTTTGGCACATGGGGATGGCCTGCTCCTGTACCTTTAAGATTGCCTTCTTGAAGAATGTCCAGTCTTCTTGGACTCCTTTGCCCTTCAGAACTGCCTCCTGAGTGATTCTGTCATCCAGTCTCCTAAACAGGTCAAAGTCTGCCCTCTGGAAATCCAAGGTAGCAGTTCCGCTGACCCCTCTCCTTACTTCTCCACGAATCAAACCCACCGTCATTTCATGATCACTATGCCCAAGATGGCCTTCAAACCATCATGTCACCTACAAGTCCTTCTCAGTTCATAAAAAACAGGTCCAGCAGGGTGCCTTCCCTAGTTAGCTCACTCACCAGCTATGTCAGGAAGTTATCCTCCACACACTCCAGGAACCTCCTAGACTCTTTCTTCTCCGTTGTATTGTTTCCAGCAGACATCTGGTAAATTGGTAGTCCCCATACACGAACAAGGGCTAGCGATTGTGAGACTTCTCCCAGCTGCTTATGGAATATTACGTCTGCCTCTTCATTCTGGTTGGGTGGTCTATAACAGACTCTCACCATGATATCTGCTCTATTGGCCTTCTCCCTAATTCTAACCCATAAACACTCGACCCTATTGTCACCACCGTCAAACGCTAGACAATCAAAACACAAAACAGGGCTACTCCATGCCCTCTCCTTCCTTCCCTATCCCTTCTGAAGAATTTGTAGCCATTCATTGCAGCAGCACAGTTGTGCAAGTCATCCCACCATGTTTCTGTGATGGCAACTATATCATAGGTTTTCTGCTGCACAATGGCTTCCAGCTCCTCCTGTTTGTTGCCCATGCTGGGTGCATTGGTGTAGATGCACTTCAGTTGGGCTGTTGATCCCACCACCTTTTTCTTCTGGGGGAAGCCCTTATTCCTATGTGATCATTCTCAGGCACTTCTGTGGTTTCTAACACATCAATAACTCTTGCATCTTTGCTGTCGCGTGGCTCTCCATCTCCTACCTTCACTGAGATGGCAGACGGAAGGACCTCACTAGAACACCATCCCTCAAACAGTGGCACCCCACGCTTATCCCTAGCAAGTCTGGTTTTATCCCTTTCCACCTTCAAATCTAGTTTAAAGCTCTTTCAATGACCTCTGCTCAGTCCTGTGTCAAGATCCTTTTCCCGTACCCCATACATCTATTGTTCTAGGGAATACAGAAATGATAAAAGAGACACCAGCTGTTCCCAAGCTCAACTTTTCCCATAAAAAAGCTGGAAGTTGAGAAATATATCATCTACCAATATCTCTAACAGAGACATTACACCTGCCTACCTATCCATACTAATATATTCATACAGGAAATAAACTCAAGTTAGAGATAAGAGCTTTGAGAATTTCTAATAAGGCAACTTTTATTCAGCATCTGTAAGAGTTTAAGGAGGGTTTCTTTTTTAAATGAAAATTATTTTCGCTTTCTAACCAAACAGTAAACAAAACAAAACAAAAAAAAAGTAAAAAAAATTGCAGGACTACATGTGCTACAAATATAATTGTATATTCACAATTATAAAGAAGGGTTTTGTTTAAAGGAGGTTAAATTTGGAAAATTTATTTATCCTTTTGTCCCTGTAAATTGTGGAAAGCAAGAAAAGATGAAAGAATTTTTAATCATCTTATGTAGTACATAAAGCATATTTCGAACACTTCCAGTCTTTATGAGGAATGCCTTTTCTCCTACACGACAAGGAATTTGTGTATGCCCAGTATTTACATTGCACTACAGCCTGGCACACTGTAAAACTGGTTGCATATTCACTGCTGATATCATCCCACAGAGCTGCATATTTGACCAATCCACAAAGAACCTTATTTTCTATAATCCTTAATTTGGTAATAATGAAAATCTGTGACAATCTCTGAGTGAAATTCACTGTTAGTACATTACTGAGACCGTCTGTACTTCAAATGGATAGTTAAACAGACATTCACAGAAGTCAGTGTGTCAAGCCCAAAGCCACAAAATGTGGCAAAGAAAAATACCAGAAGGAAAGGTACAGACTTCATCAAGTGTTTCAGAAAGGTGACCTCTTCATAAAATGGAGATGAGAGAAGCTAAAGTCTCACATCTCCCTGCTCATTCTTCAATGTAGCCAAATTTTAAAACTCCTACAAAGAAAATCTTTCTTGCATTTGTTCTTGTGTCTCAAATTTTGACAATTTCAGCACTAAAACTTCTCATCAAATGCTACCAAAAATCTTGAGTATATTAAAATGAGTATCTGAAAAATTCCCTGGCAGAAGTGCAAAACTTGGGTGATTCAGAATGTAATTATCATGTGATTTGTCATTTGGTAAGAAACAGGACAGACCCAACAACTAGATATTTTATGAGATATTGCAATTGATCAAGCAATTAAAGAGATGAATGTGTACACAAAAAAAAAAAAAAAAAGAAATAAAATCTTTAGATCAGAATTTTGCAAAAATCAACCTTCCTCTGCAAGCTGTCATTAGATTATTCAAAAGGTAAAAAGATTTTCTCTTGACATTTTACAGTCAATCTTGGCACTGTATTATTTTTTGTAAGAAAATCATTATGATGATAAGCAAAACCTTTTACATCATATGATGAGGAAGATTGCTAGGTCATAGTCTCCTGTGTGCTGGAAATAGACATTGCTCATATTTTTGCACAAGTACTTTTGCACTCTTTCACCCAAAAATTTTCATTTTATATTTGAGGAATAGCTAGAATGGCACAACAGTTTGTTTAGGATAATTAAATTATTATTTTAGTTTGACTTTTCCCTGGAAAATAACACTGAAGTCAGGGGAAATATTGCTAAGGTTTTTTCTGAGATTATTTTTGATTTGAACATGTTCATCAAAATATAATTAAAAAATTTCTATTCCTCAATCACTATCAGGTTGAAGGTAGGAGCTGCAGCATAAAACAACCAAAAGTTTCTGATCACTTGGGTTTTGACTCTTGAGGGAGTTGAGGATTTTGTTGTTGTTGTTGTTGTCAAGGAGGTGTTGTTTTGGTTTTGTTTTTAAAAGTAGAAGCTGATTGAAATGTATTTTAATATTTTTTCATACACCAAAGATCTCTATTTTCCACAGCAGTCCCCAGGCACTAGCCCTTACAATTGCATGAAGTCAATAGGACTGTCTGAAAGTAGTAACGAGTACAGCCCCTATTTCTACATGATCACAGACTAATTAAGCAACTTGGATAATTTATTAATTTTCTCCATATCTGAAGTAAATTGCAGGGTGCCCATGAAGAGACATGGCAGACAATGGAGTGGCCTTCCTCATTTGTCAAAGCAAAATTGGTAAATTCTTAAAACTATCCAATGGATGCTGAACTTACCCCTTTAAATTTTGTCTGCAGAAGATCATCTCACCAGATAAGATATTTCTATTATTTAGATGAACTTTGTGTACTTAGTCCAGCTGGGAATGCTTGCCAGTTAAGGTGGAAAAAAAACCAAAAGTGCACTAGCATGTATTATGTTTCATGGTGAGATGAAATGCAACTTTGGAAACAGATTTGACGTTTGAGACTTCCCTATGTTGCAAAGGCAGAATTTGTTGCAGACATAAAACCGCTCAGTATATGCATCTGGAGGAAGTTGTGCACAGTTCTTCGAAGAACCCCTGGCAGCTGATAATGGAGAGCTGTTGGCAGTGATTAGAGAGGCAGATGCTTACCTGTGCTCCTACAGTGTGCAGTCTTGGCTTGATGACAAGGTGAGAAGAAGGACAAGCCATCGCAGAGTGGGGGCAATTGGCAGCTGGTACCCTACTGGGGAAGGGTAAATGGGTCACCTAGGGCTTCTTGCTCATCTGTAGCAGAGTCATCAATCCATGCCAGAATATGCA
The DNA here is from genome assembly GCA_013400195.1 of Aramus guarauna. Classification (NCBI taxonomy): domain Eukaryota; kingdom Metazoa; phylum Chordata; class Aves; order Gruiformes; family Aramidae; genus Aramus; species Aramus guarauna. The sequence continues at coordinate 543,927 of VXBL01008793.1, forward strand.
CTTTTCAGAAAATAAACCAATTCCTTATACAGGAGAATGGAAAGAAATTAAAATGTTGATGTTTTAAACAGAATTAAACAACTCATTTTGCAGCTTCACATTTGCTGTACTGCAGACTGAAAAATACCATATTTTCTATGGTAAAAGTATTCTATACTGTAAAATTGCATTCAGGCTTATCTGTGTACTTAGTGAATGCAAGACTTGTCGAGCCAAGTGGCAGGTGTTTCACTGGCAGTGCTCAATGTCAACCGGATGCTACAGAAACTCCATAGAGGGCACTTCCTTACAAAGTGCTTCTTCATGGCTTTCTCCTGTCCAAGCTACAGGGCAGGTTGTCTTATTTCCCCTTTTTATGAAAACGGATTGTAATCCGTGAGTTTTTCATCATGGATCACTGATGGTGTGGAAGGTCAAAACCAGAAAAGCACACAGTAAGACAGACAACAAAGAACTTACTTGCAAGGAAAAAAGCCCAAACAAACAACCACAAGAAAAAATAAACAGGTTGTCCTGCTGTGGTAGGATGTGTTTGCATCAAAGGTACCACACCAGACCCTGATATTCTGAAATTGAAAGATCAGTGACAAATAAGAACATCTGGGGCATGCAAGGATATTTATTTCATGCTTAGCCAGCTGCTTTATTCAGAAGCTCACTGTCAATTTTAACATTAGCAGCAAGGTTTTTTAAAGCATTTGTAAAATCTCAGAGTACCAAATACTGAGGTGTCTTATGATTCAAATGCATTTAAAACTGGACACCAGTGGAAACATTAGGCAAGAGGAACACATTAGGTATTGTTTTCCTTGTCCTTGGCTGAAGATGAAACCACCTCAAGCATTGGTATTCAACACGTGTTTAATTCTGAGAATGGCCAAGCATGGATACTGAGACAGATGTCATTTGAATAAATGAACAAAGAGTTTGTGATGCACAGGTTGGATAACATGTGACAGCACAAAGACCATTCATTTGTCATATCCATGAGCTTGTTTCATACCTTCCTCACTGGAAAAAAAGTCCAGGTGTTTTGATCAAAAGACTAGAGTCTTTTGGCATGTCATAAGCATTTGTGAAGTCCAGAAATCTGATTCATCTGTTAAGTTTTGCTTTGAGGAATCTTCATCAAAAAGAGCTTGCTCCATAATTTGGTCTCAGAAAGGAAACTTTTGCTGGAAACCAGTGAACTTTTCAGGCTGGTCAGTGTTTCTAAACATATGCACCAGAGAACAATGCATTCCAGTACCTTAAAGCATCCAGACAACATTGGTATTGGCTAAGGGATTAATGAATTGTAGAGGGTTTTCTCCTACCAAAATTAAAATCTTAGATATCTAGCAGGCCTTTGGAAATTTGCACCTTGATCATCCAGGTTATAATCTTTTTCCTAGATCTGACAGTGGTTCTGATGATCAGGATCTAAAGTCTGATGCAAACATATAATAAACTGTATGTTGTGTCATCAGTTGGAGAAAGTGTCTAAGCATAGGGGAAATTTACCACTTAGTGAGATGAAGCATCGTACCTTGTCACTGAGAGAAGAGCAACAGTTCTAGATGTAAAATCCAGTGATTACACTTTGTATGACGTCAGTTAACATATAAAGGCTTGTGCAAACTTAAGATCAGAATACCCCAGACTTAACAAAAGATGGAAGATGTCACTTCAATGAAAACCAGAATTCCTTACAGGAAATGTCAATGACAATCAAAAATCACAGGTTTTGTAACTTATTCGATGTCTACTCTAGATTTCCAAAGTGATCCTCAGAGGATTTATTTCCATTTAGCCTGTTTCTCTCTACACCCATTAGCCTTTTTTTTTGCCTCTTCAATGGTAAGAACTTACAGTGATTCAAAGCTAGCATTGATCAAAGCAGTGAGGTGTGCATCACTTGTGAAAATGACTCAAGCCCATAATAATGCCCAACACAGAATCAAAAAAGTACTAAAACTGAGAATGTTGTTCTACAAGCTTCTGCCTTATTTTCAGTTAATCAGTTTTGATTAGCTTCTTCCTCTTACACTAGTGTGAATGAAAACTTAGGCTGTAAAGCTGCAAAGGTTGCATCTAAAAATGTACCTAAGACTGTCTAATGAGATTGCAGGAAACAGACAAACAAGCATATGGGTGTCTTTCTTGTTTATGTTCCAGAGCAAATATGACTCATGCTATCATGAAAAAATACTTAGAATAGGATATATCTTTTTTTACTTTGAACAAGTGAAAATCTAGGTTCCTATATTTGGAAAGATGAACCTAGGCATTCGTCCTAAAGAAGAAATAAAAATTAATCCAATCTATAATGTCTTTAAAGTATCTCTAAGAGGGAGAGATTTATACTTTATCAAATACATTTTATCAATTTGACATAGCAGTTTTCATATAATCCTTATTCTCTACCTCTAAGTGCTCAGGCCACAGGCATGCAAGTGTTTTCTGGATGGTTCTGGACATTTTAAAGTGGATACATTGATGTCAATCATCTCTCCTAAAAATGTGGAGGTTTTTTGAGTAACTAAAATTTACCATTTCTTCAATAAGCATTAATCCTTGTAATGAGCAATACTTCTCTAAATTGAAGGTCTCCTATCATAATTTTTTTTTTTTTTTTTTGAGGAGGAGGAGGGAAGGAAAATAGAAACATATACTGTTAACAACCACGGAAAGAGAGCATCAACTTTCCCCAAAGAATCATTATTCTTCATAATTACAGTAATATCTTAGCATAGCCAAGTCTTATCAAAGTCCCTGCTAATGCTATTCTTATGTATTTTTTCACTGATATGTAATATTTCCCATTAGTTTTTGCACGATCACAAGGTAGGTTTCATAGTCACCTCAAAATTCCTGATGACCTTAAAACTCTGACTTAGATTCAGCCCAAGTCTGGGTGTATGACAAGCATGATTTTTAAAGTGAGATAGCTCTGCAATGTCTTTACTGTTTTGCACAAATTTCACACTCTGTTTCAATTTACTTTGTAATATACAGTATGAAAAGTGTCAGTATTTCTGAGGGTCATTCATGTATCCAAAACATACGGGTAGATATGTATGCATTGCCTTAACATAAGCTGGCCTTTCTTGGTAATTACTACACTGTGTTTGATCTCAATATCATATACCTTTTGTCTTACACCACTGGCCATGACATAAAACAGGACTACAGTGGCTTGGATTTTTACTGCCACACATGAAATCCCACTATAATTAATTAGTGTTGTTATAGCAACACCTTTTATAACATTGCTTGACACTCAAGGGAGGGAGTGACACAGAGGTGAACTGTATGAGAAATCATTTTGTAAATTTCATTCTCAAACTCCCTGACTTCATTGCCTTTTTTTTATTTTTTTTTGTTAAAATAAATTTTTTCCTCAAATTGGTTCCCTGCTGTATTGAAGCCATTGAGCAGTCAAATCTCAGCAGTAATCTTATATTGGTCTTGCTCATGTGAATCCTGAGGGGCTCACTCTAAAATTTGCTATCAAAAAGTACAAATGCAGCACGTCTTTTATTTCAGAGTGGTTGTTTTTTATTATTATTATTTACAATGATTGCACACAGGATAGAAACTTCTTGCTGCACTTCACTATCAGTAATGGATACCCCCCACCTACATGGACAATATTAAAGAATATAAGTTTTCTTTGAAATCAAAGCTTCTATTCTAGCAAAAGGTTTCCACTGTGCATCACTTGCTGCTGTGGAAAACTTTTTAACTCTCATTCATTATTAGGAAGTAAATACAGCTTTGAGTATAACAAAAAATAAACAAACAAATAAAAAACCCCACCAAACAAACAAACAAACAAACAAACAAAAAAAAAAAAAAAAAGGACAGGCTTTTATACCACTTTTGGCAAAGGAAGTCCCATCCTTTTATTCAGGTCACTAAGGAATGATCCACACCACTGAATCACTGCTTTTAGCTTCTGTTCTCCACCTACTATGATTCTGCATGTTTATTACCAGGGTGCAAAAACACATACCTGTGTGAATGATCTCTTAATGTTGTAAAATCCTCAGCAGTGACTCAGCTGTAGGAGCCGTTCTGTCGGGACAGGACAGCAGCTATCACCACAACTCGGGTAAGTTGCTCAAAAGCTTACTGTTAGCACAAGAATTTATACACTGCTATAAGCAGGCGGTTCCCATACTGTCCCCTTCATATATATCTTCTCCCCTACATCCCCCCCCACACACATGCAGTATATCACTCTGTTCTTCCTTTCCACTTGGAGCCGACACACTCAGGCAGCAGAGAGTGCCAGTTCTGTGATCAAGATGAGTAATTTGGCTGTTGCTCCTATTCTCTGAAAAGGAATGATTAGGAGCTCCTGCTGCTGCCTCTGTAGCACAGAGCAGTCTGGGTTTCATTCCGTGATGCTCTTGTGCCATTAGCAGGACAATACAGCAAAATGAGAGAGGAAAGACAGCCTAAGTGATCTAAAACAAATGGTCATTAAAATTCAAAAAAGGATCCAGTTCTTTATTATACATTTATATATATATATTGTAAGTAATGATCATTATTATTACATTCAATATAATAGCATCTTATTTGATAAGGGACAGTGTGGTGAAAGAAGTACCTATCCCATAGTTTACAGTGTAGAAGAAAACACTCAGAAATCCCTAAGTGGTTTTTGAAACTAATTCCCCCATAAGTCATTAAAATCTAAAAAAAAAAAAAAAGACACTTCAATGCTTAAGAGAGAGGAAAAATAAGCTTGTTTCTTCAGAGAAATCAGCTGGGAGGACAGGAAAGTCTAATCTAAAATGCTAAACAGCCCTTGACAACAAGAATTCACACTCACAGTAACTGCTAGCCTATAGATACTTTTATTCCCTCTTTCTGGCAAAATGAATCTAAGTCTGAATTGTGGCACGGCTTGTAAAAGAAGAAGATAAGGTGATCTCCCCACCTGGTGTGTTATCTAGTGGTATAAGTCTGCTTCACTAAGCTGAGAAATGGAAATACAAAGTCTTTCAGGGACAATAGGGAACAAAGCAGCCTGGTGATATTTCTGATCAGGATATAAAAACTAAAGTGTTCTTTCTCCTCTACCAGTGCTTCAAAGGAGAGTGGCAAACAAAAAGGCAGTTTGAAAGACGTCAGTTCTGTGTCTCTTGTATTATGCATACTCTGAGATCACCTCCTAGATCCAACTCCACAGGGATTTAGGCAGAGTAATACCTAATTTCTGTATCCCAAGAAAACTCAGCTGCTGAACTTAACTGTGTGAGGATTTAGGAACTTCTGGGTGTATATTCCTAGTGCAGAGAAAACTTTACATTTGAATCACAAGTTGCCTACAGAGGTTGTACAGGCTTTTTCAGGATCACACTCTTCATTGTTGGTATCTGCAGAGTAAGTCCCACTTGAGATACCTCAGTCCTTTTTTTCAGTATGGCCCTTAGGCACTTCTGAAAATTTTATGTTGTATGTCAAAGCTGACAAGAAAAAAAAAAAAAAAATGAACTGAATGGAGGGGAAAGGCTATGTAACAAAACAGTTTAGCAAAAATGTCTCCTTGCATTTTTTGCCCTTCTGTGGATACCCCAGTACTGCTGGAAATGAAATTAATATAAGCAGGACTGAGATCTTGATCATATCTGATATGCAAATGGACACAGTATCAGATGGTTATTTTTCCTGTACCTATATTGCATTCACCAGTGTGTTGTCACCATAAGTACTGACACAGAGATATGTGCTGGAAACTTCAATTAACAAACTGCAGGTCTATTACAATAACACCATATAAATACACTCTTGCTCTAATGTGACCTTTACTTTGCCAGTAGAAAAATAGAATTACAGTGATACTAGCAGCTGGTTTTAGTTGTGCAGTTCATAAATGGAACTAGATCCACTATTCCTTCCTTAAGCTGTCTTAAAATATCTCTTCATTAAAATGAGCCTTGTCTAATGTTCTGTTTACACTACATTGCATAGGATGTGTCAATGGCAAATACTCTTTTGAATGCCCCTAACTACCAAAGTGGAGAGTAGCTACCATATCAGTGATCCTTCAAAATCTGTGAATAAGTATGTAGGAGAGCATCACTGATGACAAGAAATTACAAACTTGGTGATAGATGTTGTAGCTCAGCAGGAAATTTTCTTATTTCTCCAACAGATGATATAAATGAGTATGTATTTAAAAAAAAATTAAAAAATGCAAGCTTGGCAAATCAATGGGACAAAGCAATATGGGTAACACTGTTTTAACACCAGAAAAAAAGCAAACAAACAAGCAAGCAAACAAACAAACAAAGAAAACAAATCAGATGTACTGCTGAAGTTTTAATCTACGGATAAAGCAAGGGATAACACACACTAGTCCTGGACAGTAGAGGTGAGGTTTTATACCTTAGAGAAACAAATCTGTATTTTTCCTTTAAGGTGCATTTAAAACTGTCTTTTAATCCTTAATTTTAATTTTTCCTTCAACAGAATCTTCATATGTACATTATTAAAAAAAAAAATGGCCAGATGTTTTATACAGTTTGTTCCTTGTGCTTACAAATATCTACTTCAACAAAACAAATAAAGCATCAAGACTAAAAGCTTTCTATAAAGATCTGAGCTTGTCTGTTCCACAATTCAAATGTACATTATGCACTGTTTCTCCCTCTACCAGCACAATGTTCATGTTACTAAGGCTCAACTTTGTGATGTTGGCCTTTATAATGTGTGACAAATAATATCAATAGTTCACAGCAACAAGCAGTAGAGAAACAAGGGTTTATGCAACAGAGATATTTCAAGTTTGAAAATGAGTGATGTTGTTTTTAATGAGACAGGGTAAAGAAAGAACTTCCACTTCTTCTCTTTTGACCACACCATTAAACATTTACGGGGGGATTCCTGTCACCTGCAGCTGACTGTGTCAGTCCCCGAGATTTCCTGCACAGTTGAGAGAAGATGATCACCTCTGCAGAAGTTGAAATGCTCTCAAGACCCAGGCATTTTCCTCCTTGGTGGTCTCCATAACATTACTGCAGTATACATCTCACTGCTTCTCTAATTACTTTCACTGTGGGAAAAGTGCTCACAAAATTTCTGAAATGTTTCTCCTCTTTTCCTTTCTGTGTCCTTTTCCACAATAGATCCTGAAGCTGAAACAATATTCTAATTCCACTTCAGCAAGTCCACACTCTTTCCATTCCTGCTCTCTCTAATGACAAAATCTTCAAAATTTCTTGAAACACCAATGGTCTTTCTTAATTCAGCATAATTTCTTTGATGGAAAAGAAGTAATTGAATGTTAATGTAATGATTAAATAAACACATAACTAAATTATTTTTAAACATATGGAAAGAGAAATCCCATTTACTGTATAAGTTATTAAAAAGTACCGAAAATAGTATGTGAGTGACATTTTTTATTCTTGTTTCTTTCTCATAAGTCAGAAAGCAAGCTTTTCAAACCTTGAGAAGAATTAACAGATGTGTATGCCTAAAACAAAATTTAAAAGGATTTGATTTCTCTGGGAGAACCTGAGACATTTTGGAAGGGCCAAATTCACACTCACTCAGAAAATCCACAGATAAACCTATTAAATCAGTGGCTAAACCTGATTTTTCCTCTAAAACCTGGAAATTTACTTCAGTATTGATGTTACTATTCTGTTCTGCTACTTATTAGCACAAACTGAAAAGAAGACTAAATCAGATTGTAAAACTTGAGGATTACTCTCTAAGGCAGTTGTTGGCAAAATGGGATACGCACAACCTCTGGGCTGTGAAGGCAGTCCACTGGGGTGTAAGGAGAAAGCATTTTTTATATCATTAATAAGTGAAATTAAATATTATATTTTTTTAAAAAATATTTATTTAATCCTTTACATCTCTATCTTATTGTCGTGGTTCAACTCCAGCTGGTAACTAAGCCACCAGACAGCCACTCACCCACCCCTCCACCCCCTAAGGGGATGGGGAGGAGAATGGAAGAGAAACTTGTGGGTTGAGATAAAGACAGTTTAATAGGATAATAAAGGAAGAGAATAATAGTAAAAATAGTAATAACAATAATAACAATAATACAAGTGATGCACAAATGTAATTTCTCACCACATGTGAAAGGAAAATATAACAATCTGATGTCCAGTCTGTTCCCAAGCAGCGAATCTGCCTCCTGGTTAGCTTCCCCAGTTATATATAGAGCATGACATTACATGGTAGGGAATCTCCCTTTGGCCAGTCTGGGCCAGCTGTCCTGGCTGTGCTCTCCCAGCTTCTTGTGCACCTGGCAGGCAGCAAGAAGCTGGAAAGTCCTTGGCTTTGTGTAGTCACTAAAAACATCAGTATGTTATCAACATTATTCTCATAGTAAATCCAAAACACAGCACTACAGCGGTTAGTAGAAAGAAAATTAACTCTAACTCATCCAAAACCAGGACACATCCTTTTTTTTTTTTTTTTTTAATTTATATTTTTCCATATGTTCTATAACGTATATAATATATTTGTACATTGCCAGTGGTGGGTTCATTTTAGAGCAAGCCGGAACCAGCTCTGTCTGACACAGGGACAGCCCCATGTCACACCTCAAAGAGGCCAACCCTGTAGTCCACATTCCTGCTACCGAAACCTTACCATGTAAACCCAAGACACATGTATGTAATTTATAAATAAACACATATACTATACTGGGGGTGCATGCTCAGAATTCTTTTACTGATAGAGGTGTGCAATCAAAAGCAATGCAAGACCACTGCTCTACAGTTGTTAGCTCAGGTTCTGTTATATGTTTTCACATAATGTCTGGTCAGCTTGAAGTTTGAGCAGGAGACAGTTGGGCACTCGCTTGAGCTAATCATTCTAACCTCTGTATGGTTGACATGGGCACCTCTATGAAACGCTCATCTCATCTTCAGTGAGGTAAATTAAGCCAAAACTGCTCTAAAGTACTCTATTTCTTTTCATTGACCACCAGTGCAGCTGTAGGATGACTAATTCAGATGCTGACAGCTGCATAGTAGAAGTCTAATGCTGCCTTAGATGAGTCCTTCTTGGATCTACCTGGCACATATTCTTTATGTAGAAACTCTGATGCTTCTACATATATTAAGAGATACAAGTGTTTTTTGATGATGTCATATGTGACATACAGTATTCAGACTGGCTTTAAAACCTTTGCTGTAGCTAAAATTTCTCTGAAGGATTTCTTCTTTCAAGTTTCTCCCTTCAGATTCATTAAGTTTAATTAAATGAATCCCCTAACAAAATTTGTCCTTATTGACTCTCTGTTTTTTCTTCTTTTTCATTCCAAACAACATCATAGTAGAAAGAAAAGGAGAGGTGCACTGGGTGAAATAGAGGAAAATAATTAAAATTCCACTAATCTAGTAATTTTAAAAGCTATATTCACAAAGGACTAATCAGCACACTCTCTGTCACTACCAGAAGTCTGTAGTCAAAAACTTAATGACAAAAAACCCCCAGGATTTAGTGAACATTATTGATTCACTACAGTTCTAAAACTGTTTACATAGTATCAGAGAAGTAACAGTACAATGGCACGGCTACATGTTTGTCACTGATATTTTTCTTTACATACTAAATGCTCACTGACATATGAGTAGAATACATTTGTTTGCCACAACATCATGTACCTTTTTCATATAAATACATATTTTTAATATTAACTCTTCAGAACACTTTATAATTGTTTGTACTGGCAAAAAAGACTTGCTAAGAGTGGCAAGTTGATCTGTAGAAGAGTAAATACCAAAATTTGTTTCTTTGGTTTTATTTACTTAACATTTCTTTCTTTGAGGAATCAAAATAATATAACTGGAGAATTTTCTCCATTGCCTGTTTTTTCCATTGTCTGTTCTTCAAACTGGAGTTAATAATATGGGATATTCTAGAGTTTCAGGGAAGAGCATGCTGAGCTGGTTTAGCATTCGTGGCAACCTCTCAATCTCTTACATTTAAAACAGCTTTTTCTTTTAGTTTGGTGTAAGAAACTATCTCTGTCACCACTGGCTGTTCAGTAGCATGACTATGTCCAATGAGCCAAACCATCAAAACTATAAATGCTCTGTCATATAAATAATAACTAGTTTTAGGGGCAATCATGATAAAATATAGTCCTAAAGGTAGACCATTTACTGAGATCCTGATAAAATGTCTGAAGCCCAAGACTGAAGACTATTATTGCACAATAAAAGTAACACCTCTATCCAGAGGGAAATATTTTTATACAGCTATAGCTCAGAAAAGTCACCACCTCATTTATTACAATTTTCTGTTTCTTTCTTTTAAAATGAATGATGTAAATCTTTCCTGGACAATTCTCTTAAACAGGCTTGGTTGAATTATTCATTCTGAGTAATATCAGTTGTCAATTTAGACTTTCCCCCCCTCCCCTCCCCCTCCCCCCAAACTTCTGCAAGCTGATCTGGAAAATGAAATCTTGGCCTCAGTGAAGTCAGTGGGAGGTTTGCTATTTACTTCAAAAAGGCCAATCTTCATCTTTTATATCTATGATCTGTTCAAATTAAAATGTCTTGTTGATGCATATGAGACTTTGAGAAGGTACAGAGGTTCAGTCTTACCCTTAACTAGGGCTTTTTAATGTGTGTTTTTTTTCTTTTTTCTTTTTTTTTTTTTAAACCCAACCTCGATTATATTAGTTTAATAACTTCAAAGTAATGTTAAAGATTAGTGAGTGACTCAACCTGAGAAGTCTTCATTCCACCATATATAAAAATATATTCAAGCAGAAGTAGATAAAATACTAGAGGGAAAAACAAAACAAAACAAAACAAAACAAATGAAAAAAAAACAACCCAGCAAAAAGCTAAAAGCTTTGTGCAGGTTAAAACCAATTCTCCAGAATCTAGTGCTGATGCTTAAATAGCTATTGTGAATTTGTCACAATTCTCTAAATTTTAGCAGACAGCAAGAAAAAGGTCAAATTTAAAAGCAAAGATCATCAGTGAAAAGGAGTGTGATCATTAACAACAAACAAGAGCTAATGATTTTAATGCACCGTTATCTAGAATGACAAAAAACTAAACCACACAATAATTAGAAAGAAAGAAACATCACAGCCCAAAACAGAGTGGATTACCAGCACGTTAGAGAACTTGGTTCAAACTAGCCTATGCATGAGGCTCAGTTTTTAAACTCATGTCCCAGGAGACCAGAAAAGGCAGAGAGAAAAGGCAGCAAGAGGTCATCTCAGGATGTCAGAGAAGTGCAACAGTAATCCTCATCCTTAACTAGACCATCATGTTTTGAATACAAACTTAAAGTTATCTGGAATCTGTTCAAAACAGCTGCCAGTAAGAATAATCATAATAATAAATTCAAGTTACTAGCTTTTAAGGAGATATTAAAAATTTCAGTTGGTATATACTTCAATTGTAAAAAGGAAATTTTAATTTACTGAGAGATGTCTAACTTAATCAGTTTTATTAGGATAATATGTGTCAGCAACAGTCATATGAGCCATTTCAAGTTTAATTTCACCAATTTATTCTCTAGAAAACATCCCAAGATTTTGAGGTTTTGTGTTTCATTTCATGCTGCAGCAAAAATACATGTTCTGAACCGTCACACTGACGTAATGTAAATGGAAGAACTTATCTGCTTATGGTAAGGCATATTTTTAATTAGACTATTTTTTTCTAATCCTGCAAAGATTCTCAAAATTCATAGCTGTTTTTATTTTTTTTCAAGCTTTATTTACAGATTATTTGAAGTTTATTAAAAAAAAAAAATTCAAATGCAACCAGTGATATTCTTTATAAAGATGCATATAAATTCACAAAAATACATAATTTCTTGTTTAAAATTCTCTGTGACGTTAAAGGCCACTTTATAAAGACTTGCCAATGGAGAGTTCAAAATTAAAGAAACCATTAAAAACATAAATGTCTTTTTTTCCTTAAAGGGAGAGTTTTTATTTAAACAAATAAAATATTGCTTCTGTTTCATTTTTAAGGAATGGACGATTAGGGCATCTGTTCTTCCCATTAAGTTGTATTAGATGAGGGCAGATTCAGTACAGTGCTATTTAGTGAAGCAATGTTGCTTGTGAAAAGGAAGCCCTACTTTGGACTTCAGGGCATAATTGGGTCTGTGACCCAACTGAAGATCACTTGAACCTGAACATCTTGACTGCTGGTGCAGTGACATTTTTGCAGCATTCAGCATAAGGAGAAACCAACTAATGACAGAAACCTTAAGAGAAATCTGGTGGTTGCTCAAAATAAATCTCAGTAAACAAGTGATCTTGAAAACTGTATATTTGATGATGGAAGCATTTGGGGCACGCTGCTCTAAATGAGCACATGTTCGTTCAGCCTGTTTAGCTGCCACCTTTCAATTTAGCCATATGGGAGGTTTCCAGTTGAGACATTTAATAGCTCTAACAACTTGCTGTTCTAGAGAAATTTGATTACAGTAAATACAGCAGTGGCATGCTGCTTACATAGCTGGCAAGGCTGTGATACATGGGAAAGCTGTTAGAGAATGAACTTTTCATCTTGGCTTATCACCTGACAACCACCAAGGTTACGTAAGTGGATACTGTTTTACCTCTATGGTCAGACTTTACTGAGTAAAATTGCTCTCATGTGAAAACATATCATATCATGTATCATGATATATAACATCATGGCATCATATGCATTTATGGAAAAGCTCGAAGAAACAAAAAAAAACCCTGGCTCCATACTAAAAGTTTCAAGAAGATTTGAGCATTTTGTCTAGATATTTTTGCATATCATAATATATTTTTTCCTACTTCTGGCTTCATGTTGTTTCACATTTTCATTAGTGGCTATCCAGTTACCACATACAGTAATTAAAAAGGCTCATCATTTCCAGGTAGGAACAAATTATTTGATCTTCCCTTGGTGAGGCTAATTATATAGGGAGAAAGGTAGATATCCTTTCTGTCTTTAAGGTATAAATTAATGTTTTTACTACCTTACTTTAAATTTTACATTATTAGTTTTTAATTATTTCTTTAATTGATCCTTCGCTACCTTATCTGCTTCAGAGCTGTATTGTTTGCAGTATTCTGGCATTATTCGTGGTTCTTACAGTCAGACACAATTAAGAGAAAATCAGAAGTAAACAGGGAAACACAAAGACACAAAGCACAAGAAGAATCTGTAGAAATTCAGTAATTTATCAGGTGACATAAGATAACTGACAGCATGATTGGTTCTGACACTGACAGTTCCACTGTCATCAAACAGCCACATTCTTCTCCATTGTAATTTTTAATGATTATTTAGATATTTCAAAGAGAAAGTGGCAAAGCTCTGTGGCATTTTAGAACCAGCTGCTTGTTGCAGCCTGCTTTCTTCACTTTATGATGTTCTTTAAATCCTCTGCTTATTTCTCCTTAATATTTTGACATATTTTTTCAACTGTAAGATCAAATATGTTCTTCCTTGGGTCAAACAAACTTTGTTATTCATTACCCTTTAAAATATTAAATACCTTATATTCAGAATTAGAGGTGTATTTCGTATTTCAGGACAGAGAAAGTTCCAGAAAATAATTTTTCAGTTGAGATTCATGTCATCCCACTTTAGCTGAGAAGAAACTGGTGCCTAGGCTAAGTTAGTTATCTAGAGCTTCTTGATAGTTGGCGATAAATAGGCATCTCTAGAGGGCAATTCATCCTGTTACCTTAAACGTCTTACAATGTCTGCTTTGTAATGGGATTAATTGCTGTGTCATAGAGGCTTTTTCCAATGACTAAAGAAGCTCCTGTTGACAGTGTCATTCACTCATTTTACTCAAGACATGACTCTTTCAAAAAAATATTGACAAGCTAAGTGAAAGAGAAAAAAATAGAAGGGAGAGAAGAGGAAATGCATTTGTTAACGGGAAGAGAGGAGAAGTCTTCTGTTGATTTTTCAATGCACTGTAATTTTCTGATGATCATTGTGGAAAAGGCCTTCAAAGAATAATGGCACTTAAGTAATACGTTAAGAAAGTAATTTTACAAGATTTCTTTACATCATTCCTGTTTCTGCAAAAGAAATGCCTTCTACAAACAAGAACAACAAAACATGAGAAAATTAGTTACATGCTTAAATGTATTATTTTTTTATTTGCTAATATGTTTTTTTTCCCATATGACACTTACATGCACTTTACCTTAAGGAGAGACCCAGGTCAAAGCAGTAAAGAATTAGGCTTTTCCAATGTTTATTTAAAATGGAAAAATACTTTCAACACAGAGGCCAGTGCATCTAATATACTCTACTATATATCTGGCTTGAGGAAATGTAAATAAACATAAATTATTCTATTACATCAAAGTGGTTTTGGTTTAGATGTGAGTGAGGACCATGAGGGGTTATATTATTGCTACAGTTGCTAAGACATCACGAAAAGCAGAAGCAAATTACGTTGGCAAACTGTGGATTAGGGGTGGGTGAGCCAGTTTAAGAAAACAATTTGTACCTACCCTGGAGTAAGAAACCCTAGAGGAAGTTTATTAAGGCTGCAGTATTTAGGGAACCAATATATGCATGTTTCTCCTTATTTAGTATGCTTTCCAGCAAGATAGAAAAACTCTTTGCTTCTCTCATGAGGGAAAGAAACAAATTGTGTCTAATTAATTTGTTAATTAATGCTTCTTATTGACAGCATCATATTCCTGGTCATGCATCATCTTATATCATTATTTTTATCTAAGACAAAGAGAAAGGAATTCTACTGGGACGAAAATATGAAATGTTTATAAATATTGTTTTGAGAACATCATTTAAAAAGAAAGGAGGAAAGTGAAATAAGTTGTTCTGGTTTGATATGTCTCGTTATCTGTTCAAAAGGGTCCAGTAATTATGTGTAGCACTATAATTAAAGCATGGTTTTGTAACTGACTGAATACATTAATGTGTGAAAAAATAGTGGAATCTTATGATAGTGAAAGACAGTAAAGAAGAGCAGAGAACCTAGAAACACTTTCTACATATTTTTGCTGCACCATTACTACCATGTAACACTTATGCAGCATTGAAAATTCGAGGAATATCATGTTCCTTTCCATATCCCAGCCTCAGATAAATGAAGCTGACCATTGTAATCATCAACACTGAAATGACTCCACCTCCCTCCCCCCAAAAAAAACATAGTATACAAAATCAAAAGTCCTGGGTAATGGGATTTCAGTAAGACATTTTTATATGATTTTGTCATCTGTAATGGCCATTAGTCGGAACTCCACACTGTCCAAAGCTTTGTATACATTTTGATTTAATTTGAAATAAAAAATTAGATCTAAGTTTTCCAAACTTTGAAAATGCCAGATTAAACTCATAGCTTTCCTTGATAAAATTTTCTGAACAATAGGAATGCAATAGGTCTTACCTACTCAGACATTACGAAAAAAAATGTGATTTCACACATGAAATTGTATATGAAGTTAGGGAAGAAAGTACTGGTGCTGGAATTATGAAATTGCAAAAGAATGAGGTGAGAAGTAAAAGAGAATTGTGTTGAAAACATCTGTATTAAAAGCTCCAAGGACATTACATGCAAAATACTCCAGGGCAATGCTGGACCTGATATTATTTAACTTTTACCTATGACCTGTTGCAGGTAAAAGTTATCGCTGGTGATAAAGAGTCCATGATTCAGGATGTAAATTTAAAGGGCTTTAGTGATCAGAACAGCAAGCTTTTGAAACAGAAACAGGAGGAGGAGAAGGCACAATCTTTTTTTTT
>VXBL01008793.1:559707-581150 GCA_013400195.1 Aramus guarauna
TTTTTTTTAAGGCATAGCTTGATCAGTCTACACAAAAGGTTATGTGATGCTGTTGCCTGTTTTGCCAGGGCCCTGGGGCTGATGACTCATATTGACTTTTCTAGACATTTACTTAGTCTTACTTAGAAAATACAGTCACCCAATCTGTTCCTTTTTCTGATTTACTGGAGAACTGGACACTCAGTGAGTGTTTATCTGCTCTGATCATTCCTTATATCATAACAAAAGGATTTAAAGTGTCAGCTTTTTAGTTGATGCAGAAAGGTGAAAACAAGATCCGCTGCATCCCTTTTAAGTGGCAATTAGGTAAAGGCCTCAAAAGAGGTTGACAGGGTAATATTGCAAAAGTTAAACCTATCTTGAAATAGTCATTAGAATGTTGAATATCACCAGTATATACATGGTGAGACTTGAAGCTTGTCTTGTGCAAGAGGTGTAGAATAATCATTAATCTTATGCAGCACACATCTTCCAAATATGCCTTTTTCTTTTATTTAACGCAGAGGGAGAAGGCTGTGGTGGCACACAGAGAACTGTTTCCTTCTTTAACCTAAAAACTGTCATAATACATGGTTGCCTGTAACAGACAGGAAAATGTACCTGATTATTGAGAAGCCCTATCCCATGATTTTTTTCAAGGGTTCTTTCTCTTCTTTTATGCCTCTCTCTTAGCTTCCAGCTTAAATACTAGTTAGCAGTTAGTGAAGGGTGTAGGAAGGTCCAAGTGACACAGAGGAATTTCTCCAGGAATGAAGGTAGCAACATTCCTGAGCAACAGCTGCATGAAAGACCTCACAGGATAATCAGTATTGCAGACCACATTACACTTACTACTAGCATAGTATAGCTGCTGTGAGATACAGACTGGGGTTTTTATTTAAAAGCTTGATTTTGTAAACATGTTAGATGTTCTGTTGCAATACAGAAATCTGTAAAACAAAACAAAACAACAAAATCCAAACCAAACCAACCAAACAAACAAAAAAAAACCAACAACCAAAACCAAAACAAAAAACCCCAACACAACAACAACTCCCCCCCAAAAAAAAAGAAAAAAGTGAAAATCAAAATATTTATGAGCCTGTACAGTATTTTACTGTGGCTTAGTATTTCTCAACTTACCATCTGCTTTTTCCTTTTCTACCTTCTGATATTATGGTAATTTATTTATACAACAGCACAGTAGTAGAGCACTGGCAAGATATTCTCAAAACATTGCTGCAGATAGGCAAAAGAGATTAATTCAGTTTTCCTTTGAGATACTGGGAGACTGAAAAAAATTAAGTACTGTACTACACAATCCCCCTTATGAGCATTTATTTTAAAGGCTCACATGAACTCTCTAAGGAGATCTAGGAGGAAAAAAACTGAGACTTGCCTGTGGAGATCTGTGAAATCTGTAGAGACTACAGTGAAATCAAGCAGATGTATTAAAAACCTTCTGAAGTTAGGAATTATTCTGGTAATGTATGCCTCTTACTTTTTTTATTTCTTCATATCTGCATCTTTCTTCTGTTTTGCATACCTCTGCTATCCTCACAGAGACATAGAAATTTACTTTTACAAGAAAGAAAGCCCCAAGTGCATCATAGAGTATAAATGTAATTCTGACCTCACTTTATTTAAAAGTTGAGGCTCCTGTATGAAAGAATAAATTTTGATTGGTAGAATAGTTCAGTAGTTTGACATTTAGTTTTCCTCTCATTAGAAATTGAAACAAACAGGAAAATGTTGACATCTAGCATTACAGAGTGATAACTATATCAGGCTGCTTGGTTGTTAGCCTTGGAAACATGGATGTGGTAGTCCTTGGGATCCTGACAGTTGGGACATAACAGTTCCTATGTTTCCTGAAAACATCAACAACAGAATAATATTCACAGCAATTTCTATGGCCTTCATGGGAATAGCCTATCTGACTGGCTGACTTGGAAGCCTGAGTTTTGCTGGAATCATGGAATCATAGAATCATAGAACATCCTGAGTTGGAAGGGACCCATAAGGATCATCGAGTCCAACTGGACTCCTGGCTCCACACAGGACCAGCCGAATCAGGGCATATGACTGAGAGCGTTGTCCAGACACTTTTTGAACTCAGTCAAGCTCGGTGCTGTGACCACTTCCCTGGGGAGCCTGTTCCAGTGATCGACCACCCTCTCAGTGAAGAACCTTCTCCTGAAATCCAACCTAAACCTCCCCTGTCACAGATTCATGCCATTAGCAAGATGGAGTTGGCAAGCTGGTGAGAAACATTCGAAATTTACTTGGCAGGAACTGCTTGTAAATGTACATTGGTTGGATTTCTGGCTTTAACTGTTTGAATATTGTCTAATGTTCTCATTTCCTCAGACTAATGAGTTTTGGCAAAATCATACTTCTCCTTTTGCAATTAATTCAAGACTTCATGATTATTTAGTTGCAAAGTTTTTCTCCTTCTTGAGGGTGGAGGATCCTACCTTCTCATGCCCCTCCCCTTACACCTACCAGGGTAATATCAGGAGGAGTGGTGGCATCGTAAGGCCCAGTCTGTTACAGTTGGATTCATCCCAGATGCCTTTCACTTTGAATGAATGAGACTAATGGGTTCATGAATAAAGCCAGCTCCGTTGTGACAGTTCTCAAATAGACACAAGCAAACACTGCAATGAGGAAAAAGGTTTCTACAATTTCTGGAGATCAGAGAGCATCACCTCTCTGAAAGCAGGACCTGTGATTGACTTGTCCATAATTACCATCTGTACTGTAGTTTTACCAACATTAAGAAAGCGGTTGCCTGGCCCTGAATTCTGAAGGAACTGCAGTATAAAACTCCTGAATGTCTGCTATGTCACTTGTTTAAAAAAAAAAAAAAAAAGTGAAAATCATCAAAAGGTAATCTGTTAAATTTAAGATCAGTCCGTTTAACCTCAATATATATCAAATATGTAGAAATTATAGTTAGTAGTAGAATTAATAGAGAAATACAAAATAAGGAGAAGTATGAACATGAGGAGGAGTGAACAAAAGAGCTATCTTTCAGAAGGAAATTATGTTTCACAAATTTATTAGAACTATTTTAAAGTACTCAAGAAGCACGATGGGGTTATTCACGTGGATTTAGTGTACTTGAATTTTCAAAAGCTTTCAAGAGATCTTTTGTAATAGGCTTTTAAAGAAATTAAGCTGTCTCAAAATAGAAGGAAAAAATCCTCTCATGCATTAAGTAATGGTTAAGAGAGAGAAAATAAATTGTAAGAATAAACTGTTATTTCATCAATGAAGGGTGACAGCCAGTCTCACGTATCTGTGCTGTTATTTGTGTTGTTCAGAATATTCTAAAAAGTGGGAATAGTGAGGTAACAAATTTTGCTGATGATGCAAAATTTGCATGAGGAAATTTGCTGATTGAAAAGTTACATCTGGACATCACAACGCTTACTGACTAGGTTGTTGGAAGGCGGAATAAATTCCACATCTGTAAAAGCAATGTAATAGTTATGAAAAGGAGATCAAGGCTGACATAATTTTAGTGCTACTTGTTTGCCACTGGAAATCAAAAGTTGTCAAAGATAATGAATACAATTTGGTCAGCACTGTTTGAGAATCTGATGCAGACATTTTGGGATGTGATAATGATGCCTTCCTGGAGCAGACAGAAATTATATGGTACAAGGGAATGTGAAGATAAAGCATGAGCAATTAATAAGATACAGATAGATGAAAGGACATTTAGGAAGTACTTTGGAAGTGGGATGTTCTAGAGAAAACTCTTACTATGTCAGAAAACCAAAATATAAATATCGTATCCTTCAGTACTTATATGTCATCAGTAGACGTTGTGGAGACTGAAAATATAAATGAATTTTAAAAGGGATTAGGAAAATTAATGAAGCATAGGACAATCTATGTCTTTTAAAAGCAACAATTTGGATACAATTTCCAAGGTAGACAGCCCTTAACAGATGATTGTTGTAGGCTGAGAAGGTATGCCAGAGAGAGATTATACATTATCTGGTTTTTAGTTTAGGATAAAAATGGATCTGCCAACTAATTTAGCAGAGTGGCTTTTATATTCTAATGTAATAAGATTTCTAAAGGAACTTCACCTTGTCTTTCATTTTTGCACTGAGAAAACCACTGTGAAATTACACTATATAAACCGTATCTGTCCCTTTGCAAAAATAAATGTGAATTCCTCAAAAAAAGTTATGCTTTAAAATCCATGGTTTATACGTAAAAGAAATAGATAAGATTGAAAGAACATATTCACCCGAGGCCTAGAGTGGTTATATTTTTCATATTATTTGTTTATAGTAAGAAAACTACTGTTATAGATTTTATATAAAATTTGCTAAAAATACATAGTTGGGATATATGTAAGCGGAAGGTTTTATGGAACTGCAGTATTCATGGAATTTTTATTTTGAATTACACCACTGCACTACTTTGAACTGGTAGTTTAAAATTATCTTTGACAAGAAGGAAAATTTCAAAAAGCTAATTCCTTAAAGCAATACAACTTTTTTTAGGTTTAATTTAGGTCCAGATATTTTTTTAGCATTTTTATAATTAGTATGAACACTCCCCTCTAGGAAAAAAACAGAACATTCAGTTTATCTTTGGCAGAAATCATAAATTACTATGCTAGATGCAGTACTTTCTGAAAGATTATTTGCTTTCTTAAGTTTACAAAACTATCTCCACATATTAAAGTGTGGTGTTTTTTTATTTCAGTGTCGTCCAGTTAAAGATTCTTCTTTTCTCTAAGTTTATTTCTAGATTTCAAAATTTCCAGCTATGCATATTATTAAATTTAATTAACTATATACAATTTATAGTGTATTGTAATAATTATAATTATATCCATAGCTATATGCATAATTATATTTGTAATTATGTTACATTAATTATATGTTATAATAACTACATATATAATTATATGCTATATATTATATAAGGTATTAAAGAAATATTTTTTCTTCCCATAAAATTTGAAGACTGAATTTGGGCTCACATCAATTTTATTTTTCTTTTTTTAAGATATATGGTCTAAGTAGGCATGTTTTTTGATAAATAGTCCATCTGCTTGTGAGAAAATTCTGAACAATACAACACTAGCAGAAGCACTGTTTCCATTTGTGTCCCCTGCAAGATGATACTGAAGTCTGAGGTAATTTTGATGTGTTAATACATTTCAGATTCTTACCGAAATTGTGCCATCATCTAGAGTGTTTGCATTCACCCACAAAATGCTCTGTTCTTCAAGAACTAATTTAGAGACAGGCTCACTTTTCCAACATATTCTGCCTAAAATGGGCTTCTTAAAAATTCATATTTAGAGCCCTAAGATAAAATACCTCATTATCTGTGATGTGATACAATACTCAGGATATATACATACTGTTTTATGAAGGACATTTTATATAACTAGTCAAAATAACTCCAAAAAAGATAAGCAATATGATTTTCTCTCAGATGGCCTTAGAGGCAGGTCTCTGAACATCACTTCACTCTGCTGGGTACAGAGACAAGTTTACCGGGATATCTGAGCCTCAATAGTATTTCTCAAGATAAGGCAGAGTTCATGTAAAGAACAAAGGAATCTCGTTCCTCAACATAGACTTGAAAGTTGGGTGCAGACCTGGGAGAGACAGATCTTATGAAATGCCAGTGGAGACCTTTCAAGTCATGAATACTAAATCCCTTTGAAAATCTCTGAATGCTCTGCAGTCGCCTCACTGATGAGATGACAAGGAGGCCATGCGATCAGCAGTACATCCCTACAGAAGCCGTGTCCTTAAATGGCTTCCCTGCCTTCAGACAGCCCATGAAGCCCATCACCCTTGCTGACATTTATTCTGTGGCTTTTCCAGGCAGAACCCCTGGTCTCTTTGTACTCCTGATGAGTAAGACTTTCATTTTTGTTTTCATAAATTTACATTTCTATTTTATGAGGATGTAAATGTTTTAAAGAAGTTGTAATATACAGTAAAACAATGTGTTTTGTACATCATCAAGACTCCTTGTGACTCAGTTTATTGTATTTTAATGGTATTCATTACATATATATTTTTTCAGTTGCAATTTGATATAAATAACTCTTATGGCAAACTAATGTATTTTTTGCAGGACTGATTGTAATTTAAGGAAAGGCATTTTTGATAATGAAATTATTATTTTATGTTCATTTTCAAATGAGGAATTCTATTATTTTTTTATCTACACATGCCCACAAACACACTCACATGCATCTGTATATACACATAGAGATTCATACACTTGTATATAGATATATGGAAATGAAAATTGGCAAAAATAATGCATAGAATATGTCACATCTTTTTCCTATGTACTTTCAGTGTTATAGATGAAATATTTTTCCTTCACACCATCCTTTTTATAGTGCAAGCGTATTAGGATTTCCAACCATAGCTTAATGTATAAATATCATAGAATTTGTCATTGTGATGAGCTTTCTTCATGATTGAAATAACATTTTCCGGAATACACTTTAATTGTTATATTGTGAGAGATGAACACCTAAACTAAAAGCAGCTTGTTTTCTTTTCAGTTCTCCTAATGTAAAACAGTGGAGAAAGTAAATTTGAATAGTAAACCTCATCTCAGACTTGGTGCCTTCAACTGTATTTTAAGTATGATCATTTCCCCAGTAATTAAAAAGAAATACCTACTCCATATTGTCATGCATGACAGCTAAGAAAACCATTAGGAATCCTAGATAAAGGGCATAATTTTCACCTCAGTATTGGCTTAGAAGATAGAGAATGAGAGAAAAACTGACCTGAAAATACATGTAAGCTAAGTATCTTACACTTCACTAGCTCATAAGTAAAACCTATGTGATGATTGTAGGAGAACTATTTTCACATTTGCTTTTTAGTTTTCTGAACTGTTTTTGTTTGCAGTTCCTGTTTAAATTTTCTAATATCTATCTTTTTCATTTCATATTTTTTCTTTGTATTCAAATGCTTTCACCGCATGTGTATAGATTTTTATAGCTATGTGAAATGTGCATGGATGTTTTGTAAAAAACATAAATAAAAGCACTGCTAAAGGATGTATCTTTTTTTTTTTTTTTAATTGCCCATTAATTGTCTTCTGATATCTCATGGTCTTTTTGTTACTTAAGAGACACTACGCAAACAGTCGAACACAGGGACTATAAAAACTCTATTAGTGTTCATTAACACAGTGCTTCCCCTAGAAGTCTAAAGAAGACATCTGGAGTAAAGCAAGGGAATGACTAAATGAAGATCACAAATCAGACCAGCAGAGCAGTTTTTGTGAATTCTTATGTATGCAAAATATCTATGATATTGATATTGAAATGTGTTTAAGGCAACGAAGCAACTTCAAACCCACCTTTTAATGACTCATTTAGGAAAAAAGTGAAAGAAATGCAAATTTTTAAAATCACTTTAATCTAACCTGGGACAACAAACTACTCTGCTATAGTCATAACTGCTGCTACAGTGCAGCATTAGTGTTGTTTGTCTTCCCTAATTGTTCATTTGTATACTTAAGCACATTGATATTTCTTTTAAATTTAACTTTAAAATTATATGGCTTGCAATGATTGGCAGGGAGGGATAATTGCTGAATTCCACTATTATTTTCACTCTTAAATAGTGAATGTATAGGAAACCTGAGCTTCATTTTATTGTATTTTTCTATCCAGAAAAATAACTGCAATAGCACTTTGCATACATTGGGGAGGCATATTCATTTTTCAAGCTGGCTATAACATTTTGCTCTAACAGGTATTAAAAAAACTCTGAATTTTTAGGAGTCCTAAAAAACAACACTACCAATGGTGCTTAAAAAGGCAAGAATATTGAATTAAACACCTATTCGGCTTTTTTTGTGTCACTGATGGTGGGTGGTGGTGGGTATTTTTTTCAGAAGAAAATAGCTTGTTTGGCAACAACAAAAACTCCTTTTAACACTTAAGTCTGGAAAAGGTTAATTCTGATAAAAGCTAGCCATTTTATGGAAAGACCACATTAGCAGCAAAATTGCTAAGTGCTTTGGCTTCTGAAAGCATGATTATAACAACAAAAGATATTCAATAAAGAAATCCAAACCTAGAACTACTAAAGGGTAGAGCAGAAAAAAGAAATACTTATTTCCCCCCCCTCCCCCTTTTTCTCTACTGCATGTGTATTTCATAGTGTGTGTACTACACACTTCTTTAGGGCACTGTTAAAGCTGCATCAGGGATAAGGTTTGTGGGCCACTGTGACCCATGCTAAATTTACTATGCAAACTCAATTTGAAAGGCATGAGGCACCTTCACCATAGATTTCAAAGTGAATTAGCATAATAAATACAGTATAGGCTTTAAATCTGCCTTTTAGGGGAATATGACAGATGTGTAAGCCATTTCTACAGTAAGTCTGCTCTGAATAATTAGAACTGCTCAGGAGCTCAAATTTGAGGTTATAAGAGGACATATAATAGCTAGAGGTAATGTATAAAGAGAAATAAAATCTGTCTATATCCTTTAGTCATTTTGCACATTAAAAAATTTTAATGATATATTGTTCATGATTTATTTTTATAATTGCAGTGAGTTCTTTGGTCCATGGAAATAAATAAAATTTTTCTGTTGACTTCAATGCAGCCAGCTTTTCACCCTAAGCTTTCTAGGTTATGACATTTTGTTTGGGACCTTTGCCAAGGCTTGCAGGACCCAGATGGTGATTACACAGAAGGATTAAATTTTAATCTGATTTTCTTCTATGATTCTTCATGAAAAACAATGCAAGATGCACAGAAATATCATCAAGGGTCATCTTGATGTTTAGTTTCCTAAGGAAGGAGTCTTGTATTATCACTCAATTCACCCCAATCCAGAATCTTTTCAGTAGTTTGCAATTTCAACCACAAAAGGCAATGGTAAGTATTTAAAAGAAGTTAAGTGAAAAACAGCAAGCAAATACAGGAAAGTGAAGATCTCAAATAATGATCTTGCTGGAAAACCTGACACAGCATGAGGATATACACAGATATCAACATTCACGTTATATCAATCTTCACAAACAAATAGGAAAGCATGCTTTGTAGTTTCCTCTGCTTAAACTATAGTTTGCATTTACCTCAAGAAAACATCAAGAAGTTTCACTATGAAAAGATATATTTGCATTTTCATACTGCAACTAGTAGAACTATGAGGGCTTGTGTTTTTTTCAGACTACTTCCTCTTATGATCCTACCAAAATATGTAGGAGAGAGTTTGTAAAACTTTTGCCTTGAGACATATAGTCTAGGCCAGACACGACATATAGTCAGTGCAACAAAACCAAGATTCATCGTATCTAACCCAGATGCCTTAAAGAGACAGAGTAAATTTCCCTTTGATGATGCCCACCTCTCCATTGACTAGAAATTATTTTGAGATTAATCTCATCTTGAGTGCATAAAGATGAAGATAGTTGTTCAGTAGAATTTTTCAAATTTGTAGGCTGATTTGATGTCTAAACCTCCTGTGAAAGCAATAGAAGTAATCACTTGATCTGATAATGTAAACTGCAAACTTGATCTGCATCTTTAAATACCCAAATATCTTTTAACATCTACATTATAACTTTCAGAGTGCTGTCTTTGCTTGACCTCCATTTAACTTTTATTTACAGCCAATGAATTGGCTTTGTCTTGCTCCACACTAAAGAACTAAATTTCATTTTGTACGGATGTTAAATTGCATGCTGAGGTACATTTTTGAAGTGCAATATTGACTTAGATATTTGAAATTCACACCACTGATTAGTTATGCAATTCAGATATTGCTTTTGGCAAATGAGTATTCAAGCTGAAGGTACCTTTCATGAATTTCATCACTAGTAAAGCTTGATAACTGCAATATTGACAGGAAGGAAGCACAAAGTAGGCATTGAAACAGCTGAAGTGAACCCACTTAAGAACAATATCTGAGTGCGAGTTATCCATTTTTCATTGGATTAAGAATGAAGCACAAAGTACATGAAGCAAGGTAGAGGAAATTTTCAGTGGCACAGGGGAAGTCAAACACCCACCTTTTTATTTTCAGTGGCAATCTGGAGCTAAAAATCAGTGATAGGCTTTTGGAAAGCTCCCTCAAAACACATAACCTGCTCGTGTTTCTGAAGTAGGAAAAAAATCCGAACATTAAATAGCTATGTTTGTCAGATAAACTTTTTGTTTGTCTGATAGTGACTGATAGTGCTGAGCAGCTTTGTCCTATTCTGTGCCATCAGCATGATTTATACTACAGCGACGGTGTTGTGCCTTTCTAGGTACACAAAAAAATACCAGTTTCTCACAGCACACAGCCTCTTACAAGCTAGAAAAAAATGACACTTGAACAGCTTGAACTCAGATAGGTGAAAATGCTGGAAAAGATTTTTGGTCCAATATGGATTTAATTTGGGACCTTAACAGTGGAAAATCCTGGTTCTTTTTCTTAGCTACAGGAGCCAGACAACTAAGGAGAAAACAATCTATTACTTGTCCTAACACAATGTGTTTCAATGGAACAGCTTTTTTCTTGCTACCCTTTCCTACCTCAAGATAATAGACAGGTCTTATGTTTTCTTTAGCTCCTCAGTTGAAAGAAGTTTAAAAAATCCTTTTCAGTGTCTTTCAATCAGGCCTCTGTCTTCTTGTCATTCAGCTGCCACTTTATGTTTCTTTCTGAAATATTTTTGTGGTAATCTCTAGGAAGCAGTCAATCTGAGGAGTATTATCAATGGACTTGACAATTCCTCCTTAGATCTGAACATGCGTGAATGATGATACGAGAGAGGCCTGTTTTAGTTTACTTTGTGAGTGTTTTACAAAGATGTTTTCCTGTTGTATGTCTGTCACAAAATTTCATGTAATGACATCTCTAACAGTATCTAGTTGACTAGTTAGGTGTGGCAAGAGATGTTCTTCTGATTTAGAGTGACTTATAAAGTTGAGTCCTGCCTAAAATGACTGGAAGTCACCATTCTCCCAGTGAGTGGTGATATTTGAATAAATGAGCTCTGTGAGCCATTTTAGTACAAATTAAAATAATTTGATCTGATCTAACCTGCTTTACACTATAGAATGGTAAAAGCACTCAGGCTCCACTGGGAAAGTGGTGACTTGTGAATGAAGTATTAATTTCATAAACCATTCAGATCTGAATGGAAGAGTTCATCTAATTACGTCTTTATTCATCTGTTCAACATAAGGGCTTATAGGGGGAGGAAAAATAGCAAATTTGGACCAGGAAAAAAGAAAAAAAATTACATATAGCACAGATGACGGGACTATATGTACCATGTGCCATGATGTTGTAAAGTTCAAAAGCTTTTTTTTCACCTCTGAAAATAATTAGATTTCTGATTATTTTTCTGTTCCATAATGAAAAGAATACTAGTGAATTACTTGAAATTACAGCCTAAGTGTGGAAAGAAAGGAGAGTAATTTTGTGGTTGGCAAGGATAGATGAAAGTGGGAGGTATGAAACAACATGCACATTCTGCATTAGTGAACAATGGAAACACCTCAGCAATTTCAAAGAACACCAAAGGAAGCAGAGAGGTGGGAAGCAACACACAGATCTAGTTCCAGCAAGGACATACAGAAATGGCCTACAACTTTTGCAGTGAAACTTGCTATATCAAGTATTGATGATAAAAGTCTACTAGCAGTCTAAGTGGGTTTTTTGTGGGGAACTAAATGTTAGGGAAGTTAACTAAAAAAGAATCAGAATAAGGCAGTGCTGGAGTTCAGGCATATTGACAAACTACTACAGGTAAACAGGTTACCACACATCACATAAGCCATGACAGTTCTTTCTGTGTCAGCATTTTTAGTCCTTGAGCAATGTAATGTATTTTATACTCCTTCAGTTATATGCTACAGCAAGTTGAATTACATTGCATTTGTTACAGGCTTACAGCATATACATAGGCAGTTCCTATACAGCAGCTGGTGATCAGTAACTGCGTAAACCAAAGCAATGTGACTGTGGATCCACGGTCTATAAAGACAGAACAGGAAAACAGTAGAGGGAAGAAAAACTAAAAGAAATAACAAAAGGATTATGCAAGAAAAAAAGGTGCCATTCTCCTTTTATTAATCTCTTCCTTAAAAAAAAAAAAAAAATGTATTCTGTTTGCTATAAACTAAAGCCACCAACACTGCCAGTGACTTTGTGACAACTTACTATTACAGGGATCTGATCGGTGTGGGTTGATTCCTCTTTCAGTTTAAGTCTCTTAGCATGGAAATACCCCTTAAGTTGTTTAAGTGGTGCTAAATCACATAAAAGCAACTTTGCAGGACTGAACCACAGATGTGTTATACATTGAGACTTTTTACTTGCTTTGAAGAGCATACACCAATATTTATCTTGAATCTGATAGCACAAGAGCTGCTGTGAAGGCCACTGGGTGCTTTATAGAAGGTATATTGGGTTTTGCTTGTAAAAAAGACTGTGAACTGCCAAAGTCAACTAGAGAAGTTTATCAAAGACCAGTAAGCAGAAAGTGACATGAAAAGCTTTTTATGAAGCAGAAGAGCTGATATGTCTCTTCTGGACTTTGAAAAAAACCCTCACTTAACTCTTTCAAAGCATTTATAATGTTTGGAAAATCAATGTTTCCCAGCTGTGATATTTTTTCTGTTAGCAAGTCTAAGATGTGTCACTGAGCTATAGAATTTAAAGGTGGGCTTTTGGTTGGTTTTGGTATTTTGCTTTAAAACCCTGAAAGCTCTTGCTTTTCAACAAAGTGCTGCTGATTTACAGAAAACAAAAGGAAGTAGGCATTTTCCATGATATTAAATAAGGTTGGATCAGTTAATTCTATTTGGAGGAAAGCATAAGCAAAGTCTATTCTTTGTTCTTTGTCACTTAGATGGCAGAAAGATGTGCAGTTGTGAATGCAGTATTGTACGCAGAGGCACAGCCCAACCATTTAGGTTGGCTCCTTCAATATATGAATGAACTGCTGTTGAGAAAGGAAGGGACACTGTACAATTGATGAGGACAGATGAAATATGCTCTAGATGAACTTCTTTCCCTAATGACTATAAAAAGCATCTAGACAATTTGCTCATATGTAGATATCTACATTGTGACCATCTAAAGTGAACTGGGATGAATAGAAATTATTTCATTGTTTAAGATGTTTATTCACTACTCACTCCTTTCATAGAGCTGTACTAGCACACAATTGGCACTCTACTGCCTGACCAGAATATGCTGTTTCAGAATATTTTGTGCGTATCTTATCTTTTGAAGAAATACAGCTACACACAATGTTGTCTCCTTCAGATCTTTGGCTCCATGCTGAGAACCAATCTTTGTAAAAAACTTCCGTTTGATAACCACTGACTGGACAGAAAAGAACCTATGACAAGGAACTAAAAAAATAGAATGCAATAAAGCGTTTTGACATCGGCTGGATAAAAGAGCACTTAGTAAAAGGATTCAAGGTAAAGGCTCATTTTTGATTTCCAAACTGTCACAGAAGATAAACAAGAAGATGAGGTCACATGGGGCCAATGGATCTGTTTCCAAGGTCAAGTCCACAGTGAGCTGATGATGAGGTTGCTTGAATTGTTTCATCAGCTGTTTGCTGTTTGTTCAGAAACATCCAAATGTTATTTTTCCTCCAATTGTTCTCCAGTGATGTAACATTTGTTAGACCCTGACCTAGTTTGCAGGTCAGTACTGTTATTATACAAAAGCAATACATGTCCATATTTCTTCTCACAGTATGCTTTTAGACTTTTATTGTATTATTTTTTCTTTCTATTTTTTTCTTTGTTTGTTTGCTTTAACAAACAAAACTTACCATACCCTTGGTTGTCTCTAGCACCTGCTTTCACTTTTCACTGCGCTCACTTCAAAATAAGAATGCCTTGGCATTTGCCTATAAAACATTAGTGCAGTGGTCATTGTTGAATTGTCTGTTTGTATAATCGCTATATTACACCTTAGATAAGCCAAATGTGGGGTTTGTTTGGTTTAGGTTTTTTTTTCCAAAGAAAATATAGCTTTAGTATAGCAAGTACTCTGTTGGCAAATTTTGACATTTTGGTGAAGACTAGAGTCTTTCCTTTCCTACATTATGCAGATCAGAGACAGTTCTACGTCACTGCCAAATCAGCAGTTTGGCTGTTCATCTCAAGGACTGCTAGAGTCCTGATCCCTTAGATTGGGCTTTTTCAGTGATACACCTTCATTTCCTAACAATGTCATTTGGAATTGTGGATGTTTCGTTCCTCTGAATATCTGGCTCAAGGACTCAGAAACTGTATGCCTAAAATGTCAGCATTGTTTCAGCTGACTACAAAATGAATTTGTCTTCCCCCCTTCCCCCTCCTTTTACCCTCCATAATCTTTGAAGTAGGTTGTGGCAGCTTTATTATAGGATGGAGATTAATAATTTAATAATACGTAAGTCATAACTCCCTACAAAAGGTTTGGTTGTTGTTTTTTGTGGTTTTTTTTCAGTTTGGGTTTTGTTGGTGGGATTTTTTTTTATTTTTTTTTTTATTAATAATGTTCCAGGGTTAGAGCATATTTAAATTAGGGTTCAATCTGTTCAAGTCTGGCAAATAAGTTATACCCACATTTTCTGAACCTCAGAATACACTACTGGTAAACTAAATTCTCTATAGGACAAGAGGAAAAGACAGGTGTCCTGGAAGGACTCCCAGCAGAAATCTGCAGATCACATAGATTGTGATCATCAATGCTCACAAGTTTAAAGCAAAGGATAATTAATTAAGAACTAAAGACAATATTTTGAAGGCTATACCCTTGAAGATCTTATACTTTTACATGTTCTGAAAGAGTTGAATTTCTGTGTCCTTCCATTTAAACTTCAGTATCATTTTAGTGTTACTCACTTTAGCTTGAAAGCTGATTTACCTCACATTCCTGATGTTTAATGCATAAACTATAAAAAGTACTGTTAGACAATGGGTTACAATAGTACACTTTATCTGGGAAGGTATTTAATAGTTTCTGAAAACAAGAATTATAGCCACATCTTGCCATCCAAGATAATTCATCTGACCTTTCCTAAAGGAACTCAGAGAATTCAAATATTGAGTTGGGTTCTAGACGAATTGCTCAACTAATTAGAGACCTTATCTCAGGTACTAGCCAGCAGTAAGGAAAGATTTACTTTATATGTTCTTGCCATACAAAAAAACCTGGTACTTCTGGGCCTACTACCTATGGGTCTATCTGCTGTATACACATGGTAGGTTGATCCCAGCCAGCAGCCAAACACCCACCCTGCATTTTGCTCATTCCCCTCTCCCATGGGACAGGGAGGATAGAAACAATGACTGTAACAGGGAAAGCAAAAAGAGAAATTTATTCACTGCTTCCCATCAGCAGGCAGATGTCAAACCACTTCCTGGGAAGCAGGGCCTCAGCACATGTAGCAGTTACTTGAGAAGGCAAATGCCATAACCATGAACATCTCCCCCGTCCCCCTCCCCCCAGCTTTCTCTGAGCTTTTATTGCTGAACATGAAGGTCATATGACATGGAATATCCCTTTGGTCAGTCTGGGTCAGCTGTCCCTTCTATATCTCTTCCCAACCTCTTGCCCACCCCCAACCAATTAGGTTTTGCAGGGGAACAGGGGAGGGAGAGGAAAGTCTTGATGCTGTGCAAGGGCTGTTAATCAATAGCCAAACTACTGTTGTGATTTAGCCACAAATGCAAAGCACAGCATCATATGGGCTGCTATGATAAAAGTTAACTCCATCCCACCCAGACTCAGTAGAACATGCAATCCTTTGGAGATGGAGAAGGGAAAGAACTCCAGCCAAAATCTCTTCGTTGCCTGCAGGAGGGATAATGAGATCTGCTAAAACAGGAAAACTGCTCAGGCAAAGTTCATCTTATAACATTACAAAAACTGCTACAGAATAAGTCATTATTTTACAGTTCTGAACATCTACTACTGGAACAGTAATAATATCTAGCTGTGCTTTAGCTTGTGGGAATGTATGATAGGGTGGTTAATGACTCCTATTACACATCCAGAAGTCTGGGTTTCACTCTCTTTTATCTTGTTGAGGACAGCTCCTGGCTGATCCATTTGTAAATGAGTACTCAACCATTTTGTCATGAACTTTAAGGAAACATCATACTAGCCATTTGGTCACCTTCTGTGCAACTGGCCATAGAACTGGATCTGCTGCACACAGTTTCAGTGCCTTAGTGCTCTCCCGAGAGCAATAAAAGGTGTCTGGCCTGTTTTCCCCTCTTTTATATTTTTATATATGTTTTTATGTCTCATACTCTTTCCCTTGAGAACAGGGTGTGGTGGATTAACTTTGGAGGAGGGCCAGGCTCAGAACAGCCTCAGCAGAACAGAGGGAGAAAATAGGATCAGAAAAGTACTGGGAGATCACGAGCTAGCCACTGTCAGAGGCAAAACTCAATTTAGGAAAAAATAATTTAATTTATTGCCAATGAAAATAGATTTGGGTAGTGAGAAACAAAAAGACCTACATTAAAACCACACCTTTCATCCCCCTTTTCCCAAGCTCAGTTTCACTCCTCTCTCAACTCCTCCAATCTCCCCCCACACTGAGTGGCAAGGAGGGAGAGAGGTTGTCGTCAGTAGATGAGAGCTCCTCTCTGATGCTCCTTCCTCCTAGGACTGTCCCTCTGCTCCTGTCTGGGCTCTCCCCATGAGCTGACTCCTTCAGAAAATATCCACTTCTCCAGTGCAGGGTCCTCCATGGGCTGCAGGGGAATCTCTGCTCTGGTGCCTGGAGCACTTAGGTATTCCCTCTGCTGTTTCTCACTCTCTTTTGTTCTCTCCACCTCTCTCCATAGAATCATAGAATCACAGAATGGTTTGGGTTGGAAGGGACCTCAAAGATCATCTAGTTCCAACCCCACTGCCACAGGCAGAACACCCTCCATTAGACCTGGCTGCTCAAAGCCCCATGCAACCTGGCCTTGAACACTTCCAGGGAGGAGGCCTCCNGACAGCTCCATGTCTTTCATGTGCTGGAGACCCCAGAGCTGGATGCAGTACTCCAGGTGGGGTCTCACGAGAGCAGAGTTGTTTGGTCCTTGTTACTCCTCGAGGAGCATAGGGCTGCAACAACACTATGCCACCGAACCCGGTGGGATAGTGTTGTTGCAGTTTCTGTAACAGATTTTGTTTTTCACATGATTGGGTTGTTAGCCCAAAACAAAACCCCCAACCTGGAGGGCCAGGGTGCAACATTTTAGTCTCGCCCGACAAGGCACACAAGCCACCACACCACGACAAGGTAAGTTGTACCAACTAGTGGTGGATTATCCTATGTAGGACCACACAAATAGTAATATGTCAGCATTAAAATTGCTGACTTCATACAAGTTGGGCAAATAAGGTTCAGACCTTAGTAGTAGTGTTCCCTCTTCTTCCTGTGATCTTCCCTCCCCCTTCCTTTTCTCAGATGGCATTGACAAGTGAACGGGATGCCAACCATCTGACAGTAGTGAGTGTAAATTCGTGTAAAGTCAGTGTCTAACAAACTGATGTTCAATCTAATACTTCCACTCTCAGTTTTGGCAAGGATTTGAATGTATTACAGAAATCTCCCTAAAACTTTTAGTAGTTAACTTTCAAGTGGAAAATAGACCACATATTTGTAGTTTTTCATGTTACTCTCAAAATATTTTTTATGGGCAAAGAGGAGAACACACAGTACACAGGGAACAAAAAGATTATTCTTAGTCTCATTAAGAGCTTTTATATTGTAACAAAAGTATAGTAGAACTGTATTATGGTTACAATGATACTATTGAGCTCTCAGTCTAAATGCAAAATAAGTCTCATTAACAATGGATCAGGTAAAAGCTGTTATACAAGAAAAACTTTTTAGTATCTGTTGTTGTCAGGGTCCTCTTTTGGTCCTGAAGTTGATAGTTTCAGGCAAGGGTAAGAAACATGAAAGCTATCAACATTTTGGAGTCTTCACTTGGAGGCATATGATGATAATGACGGGATGTCTGATGTTGTTGTTGATAGTTTCTTCCTCCTTTCCTCAAGGTTTGCTTGAGACCATTTTTGTATGTTTTCTTACATGCTTTACACCTTGATCTTTCTTCATTGATCTAAAACTCTGTGTTAGCTCTGTTTTTAAAGCATGTGGTGCATTGTACATGGTAGACACTTGTTCTTTTTCCTCAATTTTACCCAAAACACAGGTTTTTTCCAGCTTTAAATTTTGCAGTACTACCATTAACTGACTGCTGGTGAGCTGCTGATAGCCCTGGGGCTTCTAGGATGATCCCAAACCAAAACCTTGAAGCAACACCTTCAAGGACTCTGCTGTTGTCCCAGCTCAGTCCTCCTTTACATTGCTCAGTGACAATGCAGAAATAATTTGTTCTTGTACAGCATAAAAACTTGATACTTTTGTATTTACCATTTTTTTCAGCAATACATGTTACACCACACATATATACATACACATATATACAAAACTTAGCAAAAGTAAAACAAACTAATAATGCTCCAATACAGCCAAGACAAATCTGGACAAAACCAGACAGTACCTGACCTGAGGTCTGTGTTTTAGCTTAGTAAAAAAATCTGTGACCCATTACCAGCAAAGTTAATCCTGCATTTATTGGGCAACAGGGCTACATTCAAGAGATTTATATCGTGTATCACATTAATACTCATAGAAGAAAAATAAAACAGGCTAGGTTTTGTCTCTAAAGGGAGCTGAACTGATAGGTCTTTGTAGTAACAGGAATATAAAGGTATGGTAATTATTTCTGCAAGAAGAAAAAATTATTTACACATCAAAAGCCTAAGAGTAGGACATGATTCTTGATGACTTCAGCATTGGAAATTGTGCACGTTCCTCGTAAATAAACTGAGGACAAAGATAGTTAGCAATCGTACACATGCTTCTATGATTGTTGCAAAAGTATTGTCTGATCTGTCAGTATTAGACATTGTGGTAGTGTGATCAATGCCAACAACATATGCATGTGAGAGCTTTAATAAGATTTTAAGAAGCAAAAGAGAAGCATCTTTTTCACTGGGAGAAATGTTAGAAATTGACTATGGAAAAGAGAAGAATTGAGTAGTATTTTTAATGGAATATATGTAAATCTCAAATCACCTTTTTTATTTTAAACTGTGACCTACAGAGACCAACAAAATGGATTTATTTTCAGGAAGAAAGGTTGGTATTGGTCACTGCATAATGAGTTCCTAAGTGTTAATCCTGGTAAGTAAAGCAAACCTGAAGCAATGCTTTTAGGATATAGAATTTACTGGTATGACAAGAAGGAAAAAAAGAATTAGCGTTTTGTATGCTTCATAAATTAATTATATACATGAGGAAATATCTTATGGATACTATAGGCCAGTTAGCCTATAGCTTGTATGAACAACCATTAACATAAATAATCCATGATTGAATCTTGCTAACAAAATACAAAGAAAACTAGCCATTCTTTTATTTGAAACTCCCTGTGTATAATGAAGAGAGGTGAGGAAACCTGAGAAAAGTGTCCTTAGATATAAAACTGAAATCTTACCTATAGGCAGCAGCAGCTCAAAAACATAGAGACATCAAAGACTCAAAGAACTGGAAAACTGATAAAATCTGACAAGAACAATGAATGGGCAAAAACTTTGGCTGTGTGAGCAATGTGTACTTTTTACTTGAAGATGCTGAAACTACAAGGAGTGCTGCAGTATACTGACTCCAAGCTCCCAACACTCCCAACATGTTTGATCAGTAGACTAGGTATCTTTTTTTATATATCCCTGCTTGTAAATTGTAAATTGTAAATAAATTGTAAATATCTTTTTTTAACCTTGTTTGTTAGAGGTTTATCTTTGTCTTGATTGTTGATTGTTCATCTAACCAATTCACAGATGTATCATGAAAAATACATTGGAAGATTAGTAATCCAACTGTAATAATCTACAGATATTAAGGAAAGGAATAGAAGAAACACTGGAGAGGAACTATGGAAATATGTTCAGAGCTGAAATAAAGATGTGAGATACTCAGACCCAGGAATCACAGGTAAACTTCTGAGTGAAAGGATAGGACAAGAAGATCTAGACATACAGGTTATCCTGCCAACTTCTACTTTTTTATTCTAATTTGAACTTTAATCTATAAATTGACTGAATGAAACCCCCTTTAGGTCAATCTGTCAATCAATTGATCTATCTACTAATCTATCTACTTATCTATCTACCTACCTACTTACCTATCTAACTTAGTAGGCATTATTTTGTCTACCCAATTATGCATATAGTCACGCTACACAAAGTCCAAGAAAGACCTCTGACTCTCTGGACTCCCTGTATTGAAGAGCAGTGATTACAGTGGTGCTGCAATGAGATCCTGTAATGAAGGGGGATCCAGCCTCAGTGAGACTGAATAATAGAGGACGCTCACCATGGATTTCACAGCAACAGCCAGAAAACACATATTCAAACCAGAAAAAGCTCCATTCTTCAGTACGGAAAGTTATAATGCAGCTCAGTAATATCTGATAATGCATTTCTTATCCCATTAAAATGACTACCTTGGGAGTTATTTTTCCTCATTTGGGCTTCTAAAAGATAGTCAATCTGCATTTCCTTTATAGTCATTGGAATAGTTCTGAAGAATCATTCTTTGAAGGAAGCTATTTGTGTGTGTTAACTATAAACCTAGGATTATTAGATGAGAATTAGACATCGGATTTTGAGATGTCTATAGTTCATTCTACCCAGATACTGGAAGCAAGTATATGATGCAACTATGTTTAGCAAATCTGGTATAAATTAATAAAATACAATAATGCCAGCTTTATACAGAATTGGACAGAAGGTAGAATAAATCAAGTCCATTTCCTTGTCCATTTCCTATTCAATGATGTTCAATTTGACATAATTTTCTAATGAATGTCTTTAATATTCGGGATGGGATTCATCTCACCTAACTTAATAACTACATGTGAGCTAGTCATGCTAGGCCCCTCTATATGTGTATATATATCTATATATCTAGATATAGATATATAGATATAGATATAGATATAGATATAGATGATACAGATATAGATATAGATATAGATATAGATATAGATATAGATAGATATAGATATAGATAGATATAGATATCTATAGGCCCCTATATATGTAGTCAGTGGATAGAAATAGTATGGCAGAGTTAATATAAATACACATATATTAACTGATGATGATGTGCATTGGACCTGAAAATGCTGATTACTCTCTATGGGCTATGAAAAGGGCTCATAGTGATTGGTTTGTATAGAGTTGTGTAATCTGCAGGCATCTTAATTGGTTTTAAGAATTCTTACCTCAGCTCCAATGGGATTTTATTTGCTAATTAATTACTGAACTCATTTTGCAAGATTTGGACAAACATGAAGCAACTACTCTTATTTAAAAAAAAAAAAAAAAAAAA
>VXBL01008793.1:581208-605004 GCA_013400195.1 Aramus guarauna
CCAAACCCAACAAAACAACAAAACACCCACCATATAATCTCCACTTACTGTTGATAGTTTGAAAGTGTTCCCACTGAAGATGACAAGAAAACTCATGACTTTGGGAGGATTATTTGGCCCAAGTTATTATTCACAGATTGAGAGGTCTTCAATGAGAAAAGAGGAAGCCATAAATCCAAGCAAAAGATTGGTCTATAGAGGAAAATAACACAAAAGCTGCTCATTAAGACTGACTTTGTTCGTAGTTTTCATGCTGTAACTCAAATGAAATGTAATGCAAAAATTAGTCAGTTCTGTTTGCACTTGCTTGCCAAAATGCAGATAGTTAGTTAAAGGAACAGCTGTTGTTGCTGTGGACAAGCTGCTCTGTAGAAATTAATTGTGATTATTAAGAATAATCCTGACCTGGGTCACAGACGCAATGACTTAAGTTCCATTCTAGACATCAATCAGACAATTCTTTTCTTCCCAACACTGTAAAATCAAGAAGCCTACTCAGTTTGATGAAAACCCCAGTGATGTTTTTGTATGATGGAACTGTTTAAGAGATGTTTGTTTATAGTTGATGTGGGGTTTGTTTTTTTGACCCCTGTGAGATTTTTGGTGTAGGAGGGATTTCAAATGTTTTCCAAAGCAGAATGAAATTGCAGGTTGCTTTAGGACGTATTCTGGATGTAGCCCAGTGTATTTCTGATCATATATAGGAAATTAACTTTGTTTGACAAAATATCTTTGGAAAGCCCTGAGTGCTGCAGATAAAAATGCACATTCTGAGGGGTTTTCTTGTTTCGTTGGGGATTTTCTTTCTTTTTTTTTTTTTTTTTATAACAATTATGTTGCACATCCAAGTTAATTGCGAGGTGTAGATATGAGTAGTAAGTTTGGGCACATTAAAGATTTCTAAGGTTCTGGAAGATGCAACCCCTTCAAGCCTCAAGCCTCATATTCACATAAGGATTTTAAGAGACTTTCTTTGTGGATTTCTAACTGAATAACTACCAATATTAGGGTTTTTTTATTAAAGTCTTGAAATGAGTCAAGAGTGGATAAAAGAGAGACAACATTTGTTTTATTCTTATAAAAGTACCAGACACCAAAAATGTGATGTTAACTTGGAGGTCACTAGTAGGATCATTGTAGGACCTGGTACTAGCGAAAATACCCTTTGTATTAGACAAAAGAGAAAAAGCATTCAACATTTCTCATTAACTTTCCACTTTCTTTGCAAGTTTCAAGTTCCCTGAGTGACTGTCTCTTTACTCTTCTTTCTTCTTTCTTCATCTCTAGTTTTCCTTTTCTTTTAATTTGTCATCTTGGAGTACACTGATCCATTTTTTCCTAAATTCGGTTAAAAATAATTAAGTTAAAATTAATAAAACTTGTTAAATAAGAATCAACTAAAATGATAAACCCTGTCAAAGAGTCTCTTTATACCCTTTAAAGTGATGGAAGTGTCTATTACTCTCTATTTGCCAAGTTTTAATGATCAAATGTAGGCAGTTCTACATATTTTCTCAAACCAGCTTCAACTGCATAGTTTCTGAGCACGTTTCAGAAATTCTTTAAGAAATGTGACTAGCATTTAGGATATGCGGTTAGTTCTCTCTTTAGCCCCTTACTCAGGTGACTCCTTCTGTACACATTTGGTAGAAATTCCTCTGTCTCAGAGGGCTCTGTATTTCTTTTCTTAATCTTCTATAACTTTTTTTTTCCCTTCAATTAGGGTTGTGATTGTATTTCCAGTGGAAAAAAAAATGTCAATTTGTTTGATATAGATTTATATACCTACATCTACATCACCTACCAGAAAATACTTTCAAATCCAGGTTAAAAATAGCTAAACTAATTTTGTTGGAAATGTTTCTCAGGATTGATACATAAAACCAGTAATGACAGACTACCTTTCCAACATCGTTCTCCTGTTTTCACAAGACTATAAGAATTCAAGACTGAACTATCCCTTGACTATCTGAGGAAAACTTATCTCACATATTATCTGCTAGTAAGACAGAATCTTTTAGGATTAATCACTAGTGTCAATGGAATTCCTGTTCAGATTTTTATGGTATAAATAAACCTTAAAGAACCAGATCCCTATCAAATCAATATCCCAGTCATAACAATGGAATAACACCCCCCCCAAGAGTTAAAAAAAAAAAATAAAAAAAAAAATAGTTGTTGTTGCTGTTGTTGTTGTTATATAATTACAACCATAACCAAAGGAGAAAGAAAAGCATCTTCTCTCACATCTGAAGCTTTTAAGATTTTAAACTAAGGAAGAACTTGAACTCAGGTCTTCTATGTCCTAGAGAGGTGCCCTAACCACTAGTCCTGGCTGGAAAAACAGAATATGAAAATGCCTCCTTCCCTGTTATTTGTTTTGTGAATGTTAGTTAAATCCAGACTTTGCAGTTTTTTCTAAAAGACATACATGGAAGTGAGATAAGAATAGATGAGATTAAAATAATTAAATTATTTCCCTATTGCTACCACTGCCCTTTCTCCATTTTGGTATGAAATCATGGAAGTGGCTTTTATTTGGTTTAATTTTTTTTTTTTTTTGTGGTTTTGTTTTGTTTCTTACGTCAAGAAACCAAACTCACTTCTTTGTACCGCCATACTCAAATCCATTTGTCATATATTGCTGCTGCTCCGTCATCCTGATACGTGCTACACTCATTTTCTTTGGATAAAGTTTACCCAAATGGCCTGTAAAATAACCTGAACTTTTTCTAAAACATCACTATTATTGTAATTATTATTATTATTATTATTATTATTATTGTTATTAATATATCAGATAGAGTATTTCACAGGATTCCAAGGAGGAGGAGAAGCAGACTGCTTTAAGATTTTCGTTTCCCTTCTCTTCCCTTACCTTCCCTTTCTTTACTTTTTAAGTTTTGCTTTTTAATGTAAATTTAAGAAAACTTTCACCTATGAAAAAATTCTTTGAGCTTTATAATATAGTAGATTTTTAAGGTTTTGTAGCTTTCACCTACTTTTATCTATTGGGTAGTCCAACAGATAAAATCCATGAGAGTGTATAGAGATTCTATGAGCTCTAAAAGTTGCTTGAGGTTCATTAACAGTGATAGCAAATCTAATTCAACACTGTATTGTACAGTGGAACATACAAAACAGTTTTATGCTCTATATTGACAAGAAAAGAGAAACTTGCATTCAAATCAATTGGAGAGAAGTTTAAATTTGCTTTTAGCTTTTTGTCCATGAAAATATCATCCTCCTCTACGAAGACCATTGTTTTTAAGCATACTTGCACAGTATGTAATTTGTTTTGGTTGGTTGATTTGTGGTTTGGCAGGGAGGTGGGTTACTGACCTTATTTTATACATAATCCACATCTTTAAGTCTAGAAACACTACTGCAAAATTAGATGTCATTCTCTTAAGAACTTTCTGTGAGTAGACAGATAGTGCATAGTATTCCTCAAAGAAATATTCTCTAATAGACTATTTGACACCTTTATTAAAGCACACAAACAAGAAAGGCAAAAGCATTTGCCTGAATATAATTTAATATCAGTTCCCAAGGTTAGGTCAAAAATTGTTTTATCTAGATTTGTGCAAAGGACTGTCAGAATAGTGATAGAGCAATAATGCATTTTGGCCTAACACTAAAAAAAAATATGCTGAAATGATTAGTTATTCTGCCAAAGTAGACTCACTCATCCATGGATATCATTGGAAAGCACTGACTAAACTATTCAAATGTTCCCAGGTGTTTCTAAACACTGGGCTGGATGACTGCACAAATAACAGTCATACTTTGCAATTCTGTGACATGTCCTCTGTATCTTTAAAAACCCTTGAAATAGTAACAACTCTTTTCTGTACCTTTAAGACATTTACAAGTTAATTCAGTCCTTCCTTAGGTGAAATAAAGGGAATTGTTTAACTGACAATGCTAGAGGAAAGTGAAAATTAATAGCAACTGAAAATGGCTTAAAGAAATGTATGTTGCACCTAAGTTTCAATTTAACTAGGATGTATCAGTCAACGGCTCAAAATTGAAGTGGAAACCAGTAATGAGTGGTGTCCCTCAAGGGTCCATACTGGGACCAATAATATTTATTATCTTTATTAATGACATAGATGGGACTAAATACACCCTCAGCAAGTTTGTGTACAACACCAAGCTGAGTGGTGCAGCCAATATGTTAGAGGAAAGCAATGCCATCCAGAGCAGACCTTGACAGGCTTGAGGAGTGGGCCTCATGAAGTTCAACAGGACCAAGTTGAAAGTCCTTCACCTGGACCAGGGCAGTCATCAATATCACCAAAATCAGTATTCACTGGGGGATGAATTGACTGAGAGCAGGCCTGCAGAGAAAGACTTGGGGATACTGGTGCATGAAAAATAGGTTGTAACCTGGCATGGTGTTGGTGGAAAGGAAACTCAGCATGACCCAGCAACCTATGCTTGCAGCCCAGAAAGCCAACTGTGTCCTGGGCTGCATCAAAAACAGTGTGACCAGCAGGTCAAGGGAGGGGATTTTGCCCTTCTACTCTGCTCTCGTGCCACCACTAGTTGGTACAACTTACCTTGTCGTGGTGTGGTGGCTTGTGTGCCTTGTCAGGCGAGACTAAAATGTTGCACCCTGGCCCTCCAGGTTGGGGGTTTTGTTTTGGGCTAACAACCCAATCATGTAAAAACCAAAATCTNTGTGAAAGGTGTCCTTTCCCCATTGGCAGGGGCTTTGGGCTAGGTGACCTTTAAGGTCCTTTCCAAATCAAACCATTGTATGATTCTATGGTAAACTGTTGGAAAGTTTAATTTCCCCTCCCTTCCTGTGCTTCCTATCCCATGGGGTCAAATATATATAAGTAAGGCAAGTATTGACTCATGAAATAGTCATACCTGACTAATGACAATCCTCCATACCCGTATTGTTTACTATATTTTAGGTAATTTATACTATATATAATGCTTTAATTCAATGAAAACATGTCATGGTGCATGTATTGTTACTAGTATTACTACTTGCATTTCACAATATGTAACGTTTAAGAAGCTTCTGGTGATTATTTGCTTGCATCCTGAATCACTCTGCAAATGTTAAGCTTTTACTTAGTCATGTACATAAAACAATACATGCATATATATCAAGGATACATCAGTCAAGACTTACTAGAAAAATTCACAGAAACAAGCTTTAAAGTTCTTGGGTTTTATATATTTCTGATCAACTTTAGAGGCTGAGAAAAGGCAAAAACATTTTTCAACAGATCATTACTTGCTTTTATTACCTCTAAGTTTTCAAAGCATAATAGACAGAGCTTTAATGGTAGCATTGCTGGGGACTATTACTGTGTAGGAACAAGTTTTCGTGGTTTGATGAATGCTTTACATTATAAATACATTTCTTTTACATACTGTACTTTTGTTCATATATAAGTAGATACGTACAAAGCTTTCATCACACACAGCCAGCTCATATCTGCTCCTGCCAAGATGTACTGTTATATTTTGTCAACTGCCCTTTCAGTTTATTCTCTTAACTATCTCAGGTAGGACACTTATCCCTGCAACACAAAACGCTGTGCATATATTGCAATGAGGTGTAACGGTATACATAGACTTCATGCTTGCTGTCCAGATGAAGGAGCAGAGGAATCATTTTTAGCTTTGGCTAACCATGTCTTTTTTTGACATAAACCTGCATGTTAGTAACAGAAGAAGCACTGTTAGTTGAGAAGGATAGAATAGTGTTCTGAGGCATCCTTCTTGTTTTCCCATAGTTTTTAATAGTTTCATTACACTAACAGCTTTCTAGAGAGGCGTGCAAAAGCTAGACAAGAGACAGCACATTATTGGAAGAGAGATGGATGTCAGGATGTCTCATGAGAAACAAAGAGATGGACCAGGCAGATTAGGCAGTCACAGGAGCACATTTTAGTTAAATTTACAGTCGCTCAGAATAAGGCCATGATTATGATGTGACTGTGACACTCATATCAATTA
Source organism: Aramus guarauna (assembly GCA_013400195.1). Taxonomy (NCBI): domain Eukaryota; kingdom Metazoa; phylum Chordata; class Aves; order Gruiformes; family Aramidae; genus Aramus; species Aramus guarauna. The sequence continues at coordinate 587,194 of VXBL01008793.1, forward strand.
AGTGTCAGTGAAAGGAGAATCAGGACCACTGAATTCAATGAAGTTATTCTTGGTCTACAACAATGCAACCCTAGAATAGAAGTGCTAAGTTTGTATTAGAGATTAAAAAAAAAAAAAAAAAATCCTCATTGACATACTCTTCATATAGACTTCCATAATTTAAATGGATTAAGAAGAGAAAGAAGTCTAGTTCTCTCCCACTGAAAGGGGACTTGCAGTGACCAGCTGAAGGCAAATACAGAGGAGTCAAATTAACCTACTTTGACAAATAAAGTTTTTATACCTCTGTTGTATATCAAACAGTAAATTTTTGTTACCACATAGCCTAGTCAAAGGCCTGTGTCACTTGATGGAAAAGGGAGTGAAGTAGCACAGGTCCTGCATCCAAATTCCAGCAGCATGCCCCACTCCTGATTAATTCCATGTGCTTGTTTATTTCTCAGCTATTACATAATCAGGAGACATATTTCATGTATGTATGCTAGCCTGCAATATCTGCTGCAAAATACCTTCACTTGGCAAGCATTTTAAGTGTCTTGTTAATTGGCTGCTGTGTGTATACAGTATCACTGCTGTCAGAAATAACCGCAATGCTGTTAACTACGGAAACTAATAATTGCTGCTTTGTTGTTAATTGGAAGAAACATTTAACATGTAAATTATAAATAATTCAAATTTAAAAAATCTTAAGAAAAAATCCCTCTAAATAATAATTAGAATTTCAGCTTCATACTTTGAAAGGAAAGTTTGTAAGTAACCATCTTGGAAAAAGTTGTGCTAGTTGTAAAATAACAGCTATATATTGTGTCCAATAAAATAATGAAAGTAATCAACTAAGTTAACAGAATGTGATACATTTGTCAACCATTGCCAAACATCACACAGAGCTCCATTTCAAAACAGAAGAACCTAACATGATGTGGTGGGTTGACCCTGGCTGGGGCCAGGTGCCCACCAGAGCCGCTCTATCACTCCCCTTGTTCACCAGACAGGGGAGGAAAAGTGTAATGAGAAGCTTTGTGGGTCGAGATAAGGACAGGGAGAGATCACTCACTTATTATCGTCACAAGCAAAACAGACTGAACTTAGAGAGAGGAAATTCATCTAATTTATTACTAAGCAAAACAGAGTAGAGCAATGAGAAATAAAATCAAATCTTAAAACACCTCCCNCAGGGGGATCTCTGCTCTGGCACCTGGAGCACCTCCTGCCCCTCCTTCTGCACCAACCTTGGTGTCTGCGGAGTTTCTTACATCTTCTCACTCCTCTCTCTGGCTGCAAAAGCTCCCTCTAACTGTTTTTTTCTTCCCTTCTTAAATATGTTATCACACAGCCTGCTTCACCATGGTCTTCACCACGGGCTGCAGGGGGATCTCTGCTCTGGCACCTGGAGCACCTCCTGCCCCTCCTTCTGCACCAACCTTGGTGTCTGCGGAGTTTCTTACATCTTCTCACTCCTCTCTCCGGCTGCAAAAGCTCCCTCTAACTGTTTTTTTCTTCCCTTCTTAAATATGTTATCACAGAGGTGCTGATGGGCTCGGTCTTGGCCAGTGGTGGGTCCGTCTTGGAGCCGTCTGGCATTGGCTCTGTCAGACACAGGGGAAGCTTCTAGCAGCTTCTCACAGAAGCCACCCCTGTAGCCCCCCACTACCAAAACCTTGCCATGCAAACCCAACACACATGAATATCCAGAAATCCATATAGAAGCATACACATATTGGATGAAGTTCCTAAAAATGTACCTGTGTGCCCAACTTCAGTCACTGGAATTGTTTGGAAATGGATCCCCAAGTGTTCTATATTTGAAGAGAAAGATATGAGAGAATGATGTTAGCAGATTTGCCAGTGCTTCTAATCCAATTCATCTTATTAAGTTCATAAGAACTTGCCGCCGTTGGCTTGTTGCCTCAGAACACTTAATTAATTTGGCCCCTATTTGTGATTTTCGAGGGAAAGATGCCTAGCTTATTAACTAGCTCTACAAAATCATAAATACAGTACCTAAATACAGGGTCATATCCTTGAATTTTCTCCCAGGCACTATTGTGACAACATAAAAGAGATAAAAAGAGGCCTTTTCCTCTTTTATGATGATTTCTCCAGAAAGATATAATAATAGGAAGCACAACAACAATAGGATTGCCTTTCCCACCTTTTTTCTTTCTTTCTTTTTTTTTTTTTTTTTGGAACCTGTTATCCCTACCTGATAAACAATTCTTTAGGGAGTGCAGCTGTTTGGTAGTGATTAGAGCTCATCATAGGCTACACTAATCTAGTTAGAAAATCACAAAGCCAGAACAGAACCTGAGCACAAGACGAAATCCAGGCCTAGCTTAAAAAGTGTGTGCAACTAAAAGCAGCACAGATGAAGGAATGAACAGAACATTAATTTTATATGTCTTTTGGTGCCTCTCCACAAATTTCTCACACTTTATATCAATGCTGTTATGTTTTTGGATTCTTATTGTTTCTTGTTGTTTAAATACTTAAATAACATTATTGTACTAAATAGTTTTCTTTCAAATTAATTTATTATAATTATTAGTTATAAAATAAAATATTTTTAATATTAAAATAAAATTGAATATACATTTATAACCAGCAGATGGTTAGAATGTGTTTTCTGCTAGATAAGTTGTACCCGAAGCAGCTAGGTACAGTCCTTCTCTTGAACACAAGAAATCGGAAACATACAATCTTTTTGTGAAACTTGTCTTTCTTATAACCAAGCAGGGTATGAATCTCTTGTAAACAATGTAAATGTCAAATTTCAATACTCTTCTCATCCCGAGGACATCCATCCCAAATTGCCTTTCTCTTTTCTTTTCAGTAAGAACTTTGTCCATTAAGTTATCTATGGCCTGGGGAGGAGGGGAATAAAAAGCTCTTCATCTCTCTCGCAGACATATCACTGAAGTAAAAGATATGAGTCATGTGATGAGAAGCCAAATACGCATGTGCATATATAACACAGTAACTCTGCAGTTGCAGTGTTTTTCTCAGTCATGCCTGAGTCCTGTAGCAACCTGGTGGGAATATGTCTTAATTTTTTTTTTAATTATTATTTTTTTCCTTTTTTTTTTTTTTTTTAAATTAAATGAAAATGATATATAAAATGAAGAAGGGGAAATCCAACTTGTTTCAGTTTATTTTTCCTTCTAGGTATGTTAGAAACATGTTCCTCTATTCATACTCCTTTTGGTTCCCTAACTGTTGCTTAGGGGTAACAATTTAAAACAGAACAATTACATACTCAGGCGTTTGTGCCTTTTTACATCATGATAGCTCCCACGGTTTCTGCTTAAGTCAGAATCCTGTTTCTGCTTCACACAACAAGTTGTTACCAGATTATCAAGTCCATTCACCTCCCTTTCTTTTCAATGTCAGGGCATAAATATTTTCCTTTTACAAGTCTCTTCCTCGATATTCGCAATGTAAGCTTGTGGCATCTTCACTCCATCTAGTATCAGTAGCATGAGTCAGCACAGGAGCTGAAGCTGACTCAGACTGACAGCACTGGATTGATGATACATAGCTAAATACACAGAAACTCCTTGATGGAAATTACTTTAATGAGTGATTTGAATATGCCTGATGCTGGTAGACTTCTTAAATGTGAGATACTGAACCTCTTGAATCAAGAAAAAATTAAATTGAGTTGGTGGCTGACATACTATAAGTAAAATTAGCTGCTATAGCTTGAATTGTAATATCTGCTTTTACTGTTTGTAGCTATTCTGGTAATACTTTTGCCCCACCTTACAAAACACAAATGAGAAGGTAGATAAAGAAGACAGGGTGGATATATGGGAAGGACTGTTACAGGAGAAGAAAAGACTGACTTTTCTACTCTCTGGTTGTCCTTTTTGATCACAGTCTTATCTTCAGATGTCTTATGTTCCTTATCACAATTCTCCCTTTATCACAAGTCCCCCAACCAGTAAAAAAAATAACAATAATAATAGTTCCAGCAGCAATTTGGCTTGTAAATAAGTTCCAATTAAAACCCCAATCCTCAAATTGGCGGCACGTTGTGAGCTAATGAACCAACACAGAGCCCCACTGATTTGAGATAGGATAACATTCAGGCCCCAGTTTTAAATAGGCAGCCTGTGGGCAAACGGTTATAACCATATGGAGCTCCACTGACTTCACATAGGGTAAAGCTGAGAGGCTGATCCTGCACGGTGCCATCACAGTACGGACAATCCCAACTGCAAAATATAAGGTCGAGATTCATCCCACCAAACTTTAGAGATCTGAGGCACTAAATTTAGGAGTAAAGTGCCCTTAGGCTATGATGACCCTCCAAAGAAGAACTGAGACCTGAGGTCCTCACTGATTATGGGAAGAGACAACAGCCTCACAGGTCCTAAATCAAAAGCGTAAATTTAAATGAAATAAATTTAAGCTTTACTTTATGAAATTCTTCAGGGGAGTAGCCATAATTTTATTTGTTTCTGTTAGGTATTTAATGAACTTTTGAATGGCATGAATACATATGGATACAAATGACTGGGTTTCTAGAACATTTAGAGTAGCAGCTCTGACTAATGTTATTATCCATTGCTACAAAAGCTTCTCCACATCTTATTTCTGTGAGCATGGCTATAAACAGTTCACTGATGCTGTTCAGTTTATCATAATTTTTTTTTTAATTAATATAGAAAGTACCTCATCGCACTGAAATCTAAACATTTTTAATGCAATTTACTATGGTGATTTATGACATCATTGTAAAACACACCCAGAAATCAAAATATATTTTAATCTAAATAGCTTTTCATCCCATCACTTGCCACATGAGAAAGCCCCAAAGCATCCCTAACTCACAGACTCACAGAATCACAGAATGGCAGGGCTTGGAAGGGACCTCTAGAGATCATCTAGCTGAACCCTCCTGCTAACGCAGGATCACCTAGAGCAGGTTGCACAGGATGGCATCCAGGTGGGTTTTGAATATCGCCAGAGAAGGAGACTGCACAATTTCCCTGGGCATCCTGTGCCAGTGCCCGGTCACCCTCAGAGTGAAGAAGTTTTTTCTCATATGCAGATGGAACTTCCTGTGTTCCAGTTTGTTTCTGTTGCCCCTTGTCCTGTCACTGGGCACGACAGAGAAGAGTCTGGCCCCATCCTCTTGACATCCACCCTTTAGATATTTATAAACATTGATGAGATCCCCTCTCAGTCTTCTCTTCTCCAGGCTAAACAGACCCGGCTCCCTCAGCCTTTCCTCACAAGAGAGATGCTTCTGTCCCCTTATCATCTTTGTAGCCCTCCCATGGACTCTCTCCAGTAGTTCCCAGTCTTTCTTGAACTGGGGAGTGCAGAACTGGACACAATGTTCCAGATGTGGCCTCATCAGGGCAGAGCAGAGGGGGAGGATAACTTCCCTCAACCTGCTGGCCACACTCTTCTTAATGTACCCCAGGATACCATTGGCCTTCTTGGCCATGAGGGCACACTGCTGGCTCATGGGGAGCTTGTTGTCCACCAGGACTCCCAGGTCCTTCTCTGCAGAGCTGCTTCCCAGCAGGTCAACCCTTAACCTGTACTGGTGCTTGGGGTTATTCCTTCCTAAGTGCTTGAGCCTACACTTACTTTTGTTGAATCTCATTAGGTTCCTATTTGCCCAGCTCTCTAGCCTGTCCAGGTCTCACTGAATGACAGTGCAGCCTTCTGTAGAGATAACCCCCAGAATGAGCTGTAACTCCTTCTTTTCTCCTTTTGTCATTACAAAAATAAACTGCTGTGAGCAGATTTTCACAGGAAAATGCAGAATTTCCTGATTACAAAGTGTCTTTCTTGTTTATCCCAAACTCTGCCAACAGCATTGGTTTTTAATAGGGTTTTTTGTTTGTTTGTTTGAAAATGAGATGGATAAACAACATTTAATTAATATGCCTACAATGAAAAAATAATGTGGATCAAAGTAATGGAACCAATAACCAACTGGATAAGGTGCATTTCAGAATACACTTCAGCAATAAAAAAAAATAAAAAAAAAATTCTAAGAAAGATTTTATATGGTTTTCAGAGCATATATGGAATTCATCCCCTATTGTGTTCTATATATCATGTGAAATAAGCCTCCTGATTTAGAAGATATAATTTCTTCCACATGAATACATAATAAAGAAGGCAAAATCTTTTAAGAGTGAAGGATATATACTGTCCTGTAACATTATTTCCTTTGTTTCTTGGCACTACATAGCTAACATTGAAAGAGGAAAAGTGATATTTTTAATAGAGAACATAAATTGTTCACTATCTGCCTTGTTCCCAAATTTGAAAGTAATGAAAAAGAAAAGATTCAAACTGTATTACTCTGTCAGCAGGCCCTGTTCTACACAATATAAACATAATCACTTGTTATGGTAGCATAGTTCTTGGAGTTAAACTGCCAGGAAAGACAGTGTTGCTGGATGAGGGCCAGCAGAGAGGAACAACACCTCCAGATGGATAGACCAGGCTTTCATCTGATTCCCAGATATTCTCTTGGGTGTCAGGGGTTGCAAAGGCTCCTTCAAAAGTCTTTCAGTTAAAACCTAATAAACAACCGGTGACAAATTTATATGGTACAGTCAGAGGCAACCCCTCAGAGTGCATCAGAGATATGTAAGCACATAACATCAGCCTCGTGCCCCTAAACTCTGGTGAGGAACAGCTAAAAGCAAATAAATTTATTCTGAAATATGTGATTTTTTTTTTTTTCACATAATTTCATACCCTCTTCTGGAAACGAAATTCTTTCTGCATGTTGTTGTTTGTAGTCCATATGTTCTCAGTGTTATGGAGTCCCAGAGGGATCTGTTGGTCTCAGTCTGGACAGCTTTCAGTAAGTTACAAAGGTAACATTAGGTCAGATTCTCATTAACACAAAGAGTGCTTTGCAGCAGTCTTGCTATTTAAAAAAAAAAAAAACTTTAAGGGAAATTAATATAATTAACCCCCACTTGGGTGCCCTTCTGTACTGCCAAGGAGTTGCAAAATATATGTGAAAATTAAATCCATAACTGAAATACTTCATCAAGTCTGTAGACAGAGGAAGGATAATGAAATCCAGACTTTAAAAAAAAAAAAAAAAAGAAATTTATGAGTTAGCAGTTTTAGACCACTTAAAAGAAACATTTTCTCCTGTTCTATTTGATATGTGTGCATATGAAATTTGTACAGTATTCAGGATTATAAACAGAACAGGATCCACACTAATCATTTTCTTTTTTTTTTACTCTTAATTGTCGTTTTCTTTCATTTAGGTTATCTATAACATATAATTAGAGATTGCTGCAAGGCAGCAATTCATCTCACAAACACCTGACATTTCTAAATTTTCATGAGTTATGGTGTCCATTGAACCCCTTGAATGAATTACTGCCTTAAAACCACCTCTCTATTTGAAGGAACAACCTTACAAATGCAGAAACCTTTACTTCCTGGCAACCTGCAGTGGCATTTGAAATTTCTTTGTCTCTGGGCACTTTAAACTAATATTTCATTAGTTGTTAAAACAGGGTAAGGTCTATGCTCCCTATTGATTGCCAAATAAATTGTTGTGAGACATTATTTTTCCCCTCTAGTACATCACTTTTTCTTGTTTGCTTGTTTTCTGCCTCTGATTCTGGAACATGTACAAGAGGTTAGCATTATTAGAGATAAATAACATTATTGCTACATATAATTTTGCTTTTTTATTTTTTCTGTTGTTGGTTTGTTTTTTTTTTCCATATATTGCAATTTGATTTTTAATACTGCTTTTAGTTGTGTTATTAGCCAAGCTTGACTACCTATAATTTGCTTTGACAGTAAAACTACAGGTAAAAATTTTGGAAATATAATTGCTGTGTTAATATTCATAAAAGATAGATTGCTGCATTACAGTTAGTAATAAAAACATGTTGAAGAGTTGTGAAAACATCCCAAAGTCTCACTGCATCCTGATCTTCATAACCTTTATTCCCAGATAAAGGTGGTTCATGATACTACATCAGTCATACACGTGGTAAATGAGGTGGTCTGCCAAGGGTGAACAACACTCTGGGCAGCAAAAACTGGATCTGCAGCAGTTTTTTTCTGTTCTTCAGCTCAGTTTCATTAACTATTGCAGAGATCAATCTCCTGTACCTAGTGCATTTCTAATCACATTTGCGCTAGATGAGAATTCATTAGCATCTGTAAATGGCCCAGACAAAGCAATGAGACTTAGCCACTGTTACTTTTTTATTAAGCAACTTATAAAGCAGGTCACAGACATCATTGCAAGTTTCCTTTTAGAGTTAGGTACACCAAGAGAGAGAAACTTGGTACAAAGAAACAGTGGCTACAGTGGCTGTATCTTACATAATCTCAGGGGGGTGTTTAGAGAGACAGGAACATATACGATGAATTTAGCTTTCATTTTACTAAAGAATTACCTGCCAATAGCTCTCATTTTGAAATATATGAACAATTTATACTGTTATAAAAGTGTAATGTGCATATATTTTAGTGTGAGAGTAATCTTGAACCATTCAATTTAGTTACATCCATGACAATGTAGTATATATTCTAGACTTGATGAATACAACTTTCATGGCCATGGAGATAGAAGAAGGAAGAGAAATTTAATTTACTGATGTAAGTTCTTACTCTTTGAAATTTTCACTTCTAATAGGCATTCTTATAAGCATTTAAGTGCTTATAAGCATAAGACATTTTTTATATAATGCTCATTAAAAATCTGAATTCCAGTCCAAACAAACCTGTATGGGTTCCACATAATATTTGTTCACTTCTCTAAATTTGAACATTTTTTAATGTATATGGTTCTGGGTATATATACATGCATCTGTATCTATCTATATCTGTACTGGGTCTGGCTGGGATGGAGTTAATTTTCTTTACAGCAGCTTATATGGTGCTGTGTTTTACATTTGTGGCTTAAACAATGCTGATAACACACTAATGTTTTAACTGCTTCCTGTGGTTAACTTACAACAATATATTAGCCCATAATCCAAATTATTAACATGAGATATTTATTTTTGGTAAGGATTTTTTTTTCAATATTTGCCTAATATGATTATTCAACATTTTCGAATAATGCCTTAAAAAGTTGCCTTTTCACTGTTATATACAAAAGTCTGTATGACTTTTGTAGAGGGAGAACAAATGGTTTACTGTGTTTGAAGACTAAAAGGATCTTGCACCCGAACCTTTTAATCATCTCATGGCCTCTTTCATAGACTTCCTATAGCCCCATAGTGTGTTCCAAGAGCTCTACTACATACACAACTTGTGTGTATAGCCATCTATAGCTGAGATCAACTGTACAAGAACTCCATTACTTTTACAATGGGGAAAATGTAGTAGTTAGTATGAGTTTTTCCTTTTTTTTAAGATTTTTCTAAATAAATAATTTCTACTCATTGCTCAATTGAAATGATCAATTTCTCAGTCTTTACATTCAGCTATGTGACCTTATAACACAAAGACTTTAGTCCAAAGAAATGCTAGGTAGTTAACATTTTTTGTCTCTGTAAACAAATAATAAATCATAACAGTAATTGTCAAATCTTGGTTTTGGGGGTCTAAATCCCCTGAAGGTGCTTTAGCACCCTTAACTCCAGCCTCATGGGGAGTACATAACTCATGGGGATTTCTGTGCTTATGTACCTAGATGCTTTTTCTGTTCCACATTATGTGGACAACTGCCTAAGGAAAGAACAAAACACACCCCCACCTCCACCAAAACTCAAAACCAGAGACCAACTTCTACAGAAATTCTTAGTAATGGCAGCTTAAACCAAGGAAGAGACCTGGGGTTCAGACCTCTTTAAGCCTGAGGGGATTTGACTTATAGTTTCTCCCTAAAAAATTTATGTGTTCAGAATGTGCTTTCTTAGTGCCCTTAGGTACCCATTCTTAAAGTCAGATGTCGTGCTATTTTGCATGAAAGTGTCACTGATCATAAAACTAATAGTAAGAAATTCCTTAAGTTTATTCTGACTGATTACAGCATAAATATTCCAGTCTCTGCTTTTAGGACTGTTTGGTTGGTTTTGTGTTTTTGGGGTTTTTGTTTTGTTTTGTTTTGTTTTGGGGGGGTTGGGGTTTTTTTGTTTGTTTGTTTTGTTTTGTTTTGGGGGGGGTGTTGGGGTTTTTTTGTTTGTTTGTTTTGTTTTGTTTTGTTTTGTTTTGTTTTGTTTTGTTTTGTTTTGTTTTGTCACACAGGGCATGCTTTCATACCAGAAGAGCATTTTAAGTGGGTGATGGTAGTTGGAGAATTGACTATTAGATATAGACAGATGGGTTTGTGATGTCTGAGAAAACCGGATGGTAACTTCCCTGCTGAGTGCAAACGCAGTGAACTTCACAAGATGTTCAGAAAAGCAGCTGGTGGTCATGGTCTATGGTCCACATCATTAATGATATAGGGGAGAGTAGGAAAAACATTTTAGAGGCTAAATTCAGGCTGTAATCCAAGAGACTAATGTCCTGGAGCTCCACCATAGGGTTCTGTGAAATGTTTCTAGTCCCATGTGTGAGGCCCAGGAGGCAGCCTGGAATCAAATGCCTCAATGCATGAATGAGATTGTGCTGGAGAGATGGGGCATTTAGGAGGTTAGGAAGGGGAACAAAAGAACCTGCAGAGGAAGAACAAGTTACATCTTAATCAAAATGGAACAAGACTTTTGGGACTGAAAATTTGTAGAATCATAGAATGGTCTGGGGTAGAAGGAACCTTAGAGATCATCTAGTTCCAAGCCCTCTGCCATGGGCAGCGATAGCCTCCACTAGACCAGGTAATTAAAAGATAATGGAGGAGTATTTAAAATAAAACCCAGACAGACAGCTAGGTGTTGGGTGATTCCCACACCTGATACTTTCTTTGTAATAAGTAAGTTAGAAGCATTAAATAAATTTTAAGGAAGTGTTAGATCAAGCAACTAAGTTTGGTGTTAATGTGTCACCAGGACTGCCTGACATTCACCAAAGTTCTGAAAGAAACCAAATGCGAAGTTGTAGAAGCAGAAGTCAAAGTGTGTAACCTGTCATCACAAACTGCAACTATGCCAGCGGACTGGCAGGTCACTGATGTAACTCAAAGGTATGGGAAGGGCTCTGAGGGGAATCCTAAGAACCGCAGACAAGTGACCCTGGCTTCTTTCCCAAGTATCCATCTGGCAAAGTCTGCAATAAAAGATAAAATCATGAAAACTTGGATAAAAATAATCTGTTAGGAAAGAATCAGAATGACTTCTTGTGTTGGGTTTGCATGGCAAGGTTTTAGTAGCAGGTGGTGCTACAGGGGTGGCTTCTGTGAGAAGCTGCTAGAAGCTTCCCCTGTGTCTGACAGAGGCAATGACAGCCGGCTCCAAGACGGACCCACCACTGGCCAAGGCCGAGCCCATCAGCACCTCTGTGATAACATAGTTAAGAAGGGAAGAAAAAAACAGTTAGAGGGAGCTTTTGCAGCCAGAGAGAGGAGTGAGAAGATGTAAGAAACTCTGCAGACACCAAGGTCAGTGCAGAAGGAGGGGCAGGAGGTGCTCCAGGCCCCAGAGCAGAGATCCACCCGCAGCCCGTGGTGAAGACCATGGTGAAGCAGGCTGTCCCCCTGCAGCCCATGGAGGAAGGATGAGGGAGTGCAGAGATTCCACCTGCANTGTGAAGTTGAGCCTGGGAAGATGGGAGGGGTGAGGGGAGGTGTTTTAAGATTTGATTTTATTTCTCATTGCTCTACTCTGTTTTGCTTAGTAATAAATTAGATTAATTTCCTCTCTACGTTCAGTCTGTTTTGTCTGTGATGATAAGAAGTGAGTGATCTCTCCCTGTCCTTATCTCGACCTACAAAGCTTTTAGTTATACTTTTTCTCCCGTCTAGTGAACAAGGGGAGTGATAGAGCGGCTCTGGTGGGCACCTGGCCCCCAGACAGGGTCAACCCACCACACTTCTGTAGAAGGAAATCATTCCAAAAAACCCTGATGGTGCTTCAGGAGGTATTGAAGAGCAAGTGGATAAGAAAGATAGGACCGACATAACATATTTGGAGTTTAAAAAAGTCTTTGGCAAGTACCTATATCAAATTCAGTAAAGAAAGTAAGATGTAACAGGAAAGGCTCTTTTTTTCTGGTGAGAAATTAGCTTATAGGAGGGAAAGCAAATTCACTTTTTGGGTGGAAAAGAATCACCAGTAGTTTCCCCATAAACTAGTGTGAGGACTGTTTTCATTCAACATTTTCATCAATGACTTGGTATAAGAAGTCTGCAGTTCCAGAAATCTCAAAGTTTTCAGATGATACAAAATTCTTGAATTTCAATGTAAATAAATGTAAGATGATGTGTCTAGGGAAAAGAATTCTAAGTCACATATACTGCACTCTGAATTGGAAGTCACGACCTAGAAAAGAAATCTTGGGGTTAACATTGATGGTATTCTGGAAATGCAGTTCAGTATGCAATCAAGAAAAGCCAATAACATGTTGGGCACCATCACAAAGGGATTAAATGCAATGCAGAGGTTGTTATCTGTCTCCTGTAGAAAACCTTGGAGTGTACACATCTTGACTACTGTGCAGTTGTGTTTTCTCCACATTTCAAGAAAGACAGAGTGTAGTTAGAAAGGGCACAGAAAAGGGCAACTGCAATAATTAAGGGACTGGAACAGAAGCAGCCCTGCATTTTAAAATACCTTGCCTCAAAGAAGGACTAAGGCCGGTTGTACCCCAGGTCAGTAGGTCGCTAAATGGCATTGGCATTTGATGAGTGCTTAAGCCAAAGGATGTTTTAGGAGGTTTAATATTTCAAGGAAATTTTAGAACGTCTTGATAGGGAATTTAAGTGTTTCCTTCAGGACCATGTATTCAGGGTTAGGAACCGGAAAACTAGGTATATGTATATCTCCAACACAACTGTGTTCAGTTTCAGATTCAGACACTAAGGCCTTGAATTACTTGTCTAAGCAAGAGCAAGTAAAGGGACTTGTATCTCTAACACCTTTAGGGTGTCTGATGTACCTGCATAGAGATGGTGGCGGATGTCACACCATGTCCTCTGGAGCAACAAATGGAGGCCAAAAAGGATAAATTGATGCACTTAAAAGTTATGAACAGGGAAATAAACAGCACCCACTGTATCATACTTGTAATTTTAAATAAATAATAAAACCCCTTGTAAAATATAAGAGGAAATAATATCAAAGAGGCTAAAATATTATGACTGTGGTTTCAGTGCATGTAATAGCAGTTTTCTCAATGCTTAGTGATGTTGAAATGATGTTGGATTTTTCTAGAGAACTGAAACAGATGAATGCAAATTCATCTCAACCCAAATTAGTAGCTTGCTATCTAAAGGTTCTCTTACAGCATTTAACTTTCAGTGAATATCCACTTTTGCCCTTGGAATTGCTTGCTGACTGCAGGTCATAAGGCTTTATACAATGAAGTATAATTTACCTGATAAGTAGTTTGTAAACAAAAACAGATGATATCTCAAACAGTAACAAACTTATTTTTAATGTATAGCTCACCAATTCCTACTAAAGAAATTTAAGTGCAATATCTCAATTAATACTACTGATGTGGCTTTTAGTCAATTATGATTTCACTTCAAAATATTGCTTTGTCACCCTTGAAAAATAAGACAATGTGTATTTAATGTGTCTTAAAACTGAATTAAAAAGTATTATAGTGATAAAAATAAGAGGCAGCTAGATAAGAAACCTTTCTGGACTACCAAACAGGTGAGCCCTTGTCGGGGTTCACTGTCACACAATGACCTTTCACAAAGTTTTCTTAAACATTAGCAGAGCGCATCTGCATAATTTGGACTAAGATTAGACCTTATCTCTTGTCTGGGCAACTGAAGGGAAAGGAAAAAGGGAGGTGAGGGGGGAAGAAAAAGAGAAGGCAGGAGTCTACAAAGTATAGTGAATAGAAGAGATCATCAAGCCTCAATGGACTCAGGCATTGGAACAGAAAAGCTTTGCAAAATGCTGTTGATTGTCTTGATTGTGTTTTCCTTGCACAAAAAAACCAACAAAACAAAACACAACAACAAACCAACCAACCAACCAAACAAACAAACAAACACCCCCCCCCCAACAATACCAAGCGGCAAGGAAGGTGGAAATCTGCATCACTGACTGAATTTGATGTTTTTTGATATATTTTGAGTTGAATGCTTTGATTTTTATTTTCAAAATACTTTTCAGTGAGATTATTTGTTGTTATACTTACAATAAAAATTCTCAACACTGAGAAAGAATTATGTACTTTAGTTGAAGTGAAATGGTTTTACTATGATTTTGATCTTTAATTTCTTGGAATATTCAAGCGTATTTCAAATTCAGAATGAAACCAAACATAGATATTCTTCACTAAGGGAATCTATACACAACCCTTCCCTAATTCAAGTGGTATAGCTACATAGATATAAATAAAGATGTAAAGAAAGGCAAACTTATTAAAACATGGACAAGGAAAAATCTCCTCAAAGTATTTATGGGATCAGTGATGAGAAGAAGACTCTTAATACTTCTCACCAATTTATAACTTTTATTTCATGGTTTGATGATAAGAAGTCACATGACTTTACATGTTTTTTGATACTGTTTGGATATTTGTATTCTATGCATATTTCAGGTTTCACTTCACTGGACTGTAACTGACTTCATTTAGAGGACTAAAAGATCTGATGAAGAATTTAGATAACAAGCAGGATTCACCTATCAATTCAGGATGCCTGTTGCATGCAAGCAAGAAAATTCATTTTTTACATGAAGATTTAGTTGTCTTTGGTCAATTTTCTGAATGAGAAAGATTAATATTGCATAACAATAAAGCATTCCATTAAATGAAACTACAACACACTTAATAATTAAAATCAACTATTTTGTTTGGTCATTTCCCAATTAAATTATTCAATTTACTGTTGCGAGATACTGTTAAAGAAGGGAACTTGGAATTTTATTTCTTTTTAATTGATAAATCTGTAGATATTCAGCTAAAGAAAGAGATTAATAATGGTGTGTGTATGTATACTGCTATCACCCACAGGTTTGCTGAAATAAATTTGAAACTTTGTGTTTGTTTAGAAGTTTATAAATTCATTAAATAAGGGGTAACATTGGTATGAATACAAAGGATGTCTTCTAAGCAGAATACTTTGTAATTGGTGGAGTATTCACCATCCACTAAAAGCTTTGATACTGGCTGTGATGGAAAGATAAAACACCTACAGTTGTTCCCATGTTACTGCAACCAATGGCACTAAACCTGAGTATTATAATTCTTGGAGAAGGGATAAAGAGTTTCTTAGACAAGTATGACAGAATTTTGATCTCAAATGTGAAAAAGGTACCTACAAGATTATGCATAAAACTTAATGTGTTCCTCCCAGTTATTTCTATCACCACATATTTCATTTTTCACACATAATTCTCTGCCTTTTCAGCCTTACTTAATTCTGAAACAAGTTGTGGTCAGTTTGAAAGCTAGACTACAAGGTGCAAAGCAGACAATTCCATGTTTCTATTATAAGTATTGTGTAAAAAAAAAAAAAAGCCACTTGTTTGCTATCTGTTTCAACTACAGATGGGTTGAAGTAAAAGACAAGGGATTATGAATGTTTTACTATTCTAGGAACATATGTTGAGACAGGGGATGCTGAATCATTTACTTATTTCCCTCTACTCTTCTTTCTATTGTCTTATTTTCCATGAGTAGTTGCCAAGGATTTCTGCAAACAAGAGAAATGAGAAATTCCAGATCCAGAACAAGTCCATGCTTTTTAGGGGAGGAAGACCGTTTTTTGGTTTTGTTCTTTCTTAGACTTTTGGAACTCGTGATTCCTAGTGGTCATCACTTTTCACTTAGCTGGTGTATCTTTTGTGTTGACAATAGATGCACTGTAGTTTCTGCCCAGGTTTCAATGCAAAAATAATTCTTTTTACTTATAGTGTTACTCCTTGTTTTGATGACCATTTGAAATTGCACTCAGCATTAGAAAGATGAATTTGCCCTCTACAAAAAATTTTAGAGCAGAAATTATTCTATTACAGGTCATTACAGATCACCAAGGCGATCAGCTCTGGTGCAGGCACATTCAGCAGTGGAGTGGGGGATTGCAGCATACAGAGGGGGTTCCTGAGCTGGTAGAACTCCAGGGGAGATCAGAGACCCACCAGAAGCAGCTGATGAAGCGTGGTCAGGGCCAGGAGCAATGGTGGCCACCGCCACTCCCACTAAAGGCAGCCCAGGAAGCGTGAGTGACCAGGAGCATTGCGAACAAGACAGGCAAACAGGGCATAGCATGTCAGCAAGGACATGATGCGGCAGTTTGCATGGGAGGGCGCACAGGGAGGTGCCTTTTCGGAGGAGGGGCATTCCACTGGCTGAGCGGGAGACGTGAAGTGCACATAACTCAGCAACTGGGCACTGTTCTGTGACAGGTCAAGGGCACCCTTCCTACCTGACCCTCATGGCAGAATGGTGGGCACTCGTCTGAGAGCTCTAGATGGAGGTCTGCACCATCTACCCCAGTGGTGGCATATACGTCCACCCAGGCAGAGCTGTTGAAGGAGAGGCTGCAGTGCAAACCTCAGACTGCAGGGAGTGCCTAGACTTTTCTCCTGGAGCTGGTATGGGCGACAGACCTGCCTGTAAAAGGTGTGCCCAGGTGGAGGACCTCCTGCAGCAGGTGGCTGAGCAGGTGGTGAGAAGGCTGTGTAACATCGAGGAGACTGAGAAGGATCATAGGATCATAGGATATCCTGAATTGGAAGGGACCCAAAAGGATTATCAAGTCCAACTCCTGGCTCCACACAGGACCAGCCAAATCAGACCATATAAATGAGAACATTAAGGAGTTAGATAGCTGGTTGCAAGCGTGATCTGTGCAGTAGAGGGGCAGAATCACCTCCCTCGACCTGCTGCTCACACTTCTTTTGATACAGCCCAGGATACAGTTGACTTTCTGGGCTGCAAGCGCACACTGACAGCTCATGTTGAGCCTTTCATCCAGCAATACCCCCAAGTCCTTTTCCTCAGGGCTGCTCTCAATCCATTCCCCACCCAGCCTATAGCGGTGCTTGAGATTGCACCGACCCATGTGCAGGACCTTGTACTTGGCTTTGTTAAAGCTCATGAGGCTTGCACATGCCCACCTCTCAAGCCTGTCAAGGTCTCTCTGGATGGCATCCCTTCCCTCCAGTGTGTCGACGACACCACACACCCTGGTGTCATCACCAAACTTGCTGAGGGTGCGCTCCATCCCGCTGTCCATATCTCAGACGAAGATGTTGAACAGTGCCGGTCCCAGCACCAACCCCTGAGGAACACCACTCATCACTGTTCTCCACTCGGACGTTGAGACGTTGACCACTACTCTGAGTGTGACCATCCACCCAATTCCTTATCCACCCAGTGGTCCATCCATCGAATCCATGTCTCTCCAATTTAGAGACAAGGATATCGTGCGGGACAGTGTTGAATGCCTTGTACAAGTCCAGGTAGATGATGTCCGCTGCTCTTCCCTTGTCAACCAGCGCTGTAACTCTATCATAGAAGGCCACCAAATTTGTCAGGCACAATTTGCCATTGGTGAAGCCATGATGGCTGTCTGCCAACCACCTCTTTATGTTCCATGTGCCTCAGCATAGTCTCCAGGAGGATCTGCTCCATCATCTTGCCAGGCACGGAGGTGAGACTGACCGGCCTGTAGTTCTCTGGATCTTCCTTTTTCCCCTTCCTGAAAATGGAGGCCATGTTTCCCCTTTTCCAGTCAGTGGGAACTTCACTGGACTGCCAGGACTTCTCCAACATGATGGA
>VXBL01008793.1:616357-650558 GCA_013400195.1 Aramus guarauna
AAAAAAGTCAGTTGCCAGAGGAACTGTCACAAAAAGAAATATCAAACACAACAGTTACCACGGCTGGAGAAAGGAAGAATTGAACAGGAAGTGGGGGTCTGGTGACACAGGTGACTCATTTGTAGGCTGTCATTCCAGTGTTGCAGGTGTAGTCTGTATTAATAACAGCAGGAGCTTTGAATGATTATTGCTCCTCTCCTGCCACTCACTTAGCTTCCAGTTTCTTTCCCTCTTTCAAAATGTTTGGTTTGTTTTGGTTTGTTTTTGAAAGTCCTCGGTCAATCACAGCTCTTAATTACCCTGATAGTACCAAGGGAACATGGTCGTCTTGTTGAGATTTCATTATTGTTGTTAGTGTTTAAATGTCACTTAAAAAACCCATCATGCAATCCTTTGGAAAAAAACAAACAAACAAACAAAAAAACCCAAACAAAAACAAAACAAAAAAAACCCCAAACCTAAATACAGCCTCACCTGAAATAATTCAGTGCAAGAGCAAGTTAGTTTTCCATCCTCTAAAGTGAGAACAGGTGGTGAGGGCTAATGGCCTCACTCATGAGGGTTCAGCAATATGGATGTCAAAAGAGAGAATTGGAGCATAGCGACATTTAGGAAGATGGCACTGCAGACATGTAGGCAAAGAAATCAGACAACATCTCAGCGCTTTTCTTTACTAGTTAACAGGTGACAAAGAAAAGCAAGAGACAACTTTATTAGAGGGGGAAAAAAAACCAAGAACAAGTTTCTAGTTTTACAGGAATAAGAAGGCAAGCAGAAAACTTCTCAGTTACGAACACAATTTATCCTCATGCCTGCAGGTGTTGGAACAGTTGTAGACTTTTTGCACTATACATGTCAAACTATACTTTTAAGTTATTTTGAAGAGCAAAACCCAATGTAAATTTAAAATGCTTTTACCCAGTATTATACTTGGTGTAGGCCACTTGTTTCTGTGTAAGAGAGAACAAGTATTTCTCCCTTATTTATGAAGCCAGGATAATATTATTCTATGGAGGTAAGATGAGGTTTTCATTCCTCCGCCCCTCACAACCCCACCAGAAAGTAGAAAGACTCTGTAGGAAGTAGTGGAGGGCAAGATCAGAGCTCTTACCAATGTCAGTAACTCGTTATTGCTGTGCATTTATGTCCCAGTACCATCTAATTAGTTTGCTTTGTGATTTACTTACGCAGTTCCACTTGGCATTTTGCATCACAGGGAAATGGAGGCCCCAGTGCTATTCTGCAACTGGAGACAGCAGTCTGCCGTCTACACAGCCTTTATCACAGTGTGAGGCAGAACTGTGCATGCATCAGAGGACATCATTAGAGAGGTTTGCTTATTTGAAAGCAGTCTCTGTTGTAATAGATATTATCACCCCTAATGCAAAAAAAAGACAGAATTAAAAGACTAAATCAGCCACTGTTGCATGTGGGGAGGCTTAGCTATTACACTGTCCGTGCAATGCTGTGGCTCATAGGCTACAGTCCAGTCTTTGTCTGTTTGTTTAAATGATGAAATGGTAACGGTGAGTTATAAATCCATGGGAGTTTCCACATGAAAGAGAACAATGTAAGAAATATGTGAGAAGGGTATAAACCATAAAGTAATCAGCAACCACACATCTTTCTTCCTTCACTTACATCAACTATAGTCTCATCCCAGCAAAAGCAACGTCTCTCTGTTCAGGAGATCATTGTCTTTCATTTTGCCTAGACTAAATACAATTACCAAGTCTCTTCAAAAATGCTTATTTAAAAATATTAAATAGGCAATCATATTGAACAAAGAGATATTTAGATAAATATTAAATGAATCTTCATAAATATTGGTATTGCAGCTGTATATAACCCCTGAAATCAAGGCAAAGTGTTCTGAACATGACACTTCTCTGTAAGTCCTTTAATCAGACCAAAATATAAGAAATGGGAGATGACAAAAAGAGAAAGGCAGCCAGGTCACAATGGGATGGTTATGAAGAGTGTGATAAGCAAAAATCACAGTGTGCTGGGGGTAAAATTTTGACCTCATTGAAGTCTGTGGAAAAGCTCTCATTAACTTCTGCAGACTCAGGTTTTCCCTCCAGCTGTTTAACCCTTACAAAGTGTTTTGTAGTCATCATAGCATGAGTATAATCATTTTCAAAATAAACCTTTTCTAGGCTATGCTAACTCTGGGTGGCTGTATCTGTAGAGTTTAAGGGATTTGGTTTTGAATTAAGGTGTAAACTGAGTAGGAAAAAAAATGCAGTAAGTGATGTGTTTTGTTTGCCATTTTTTTAAAAGAGACTTATGATATGAGGATGGAGAAAATTAACAAGAACTGAAGAAAAGATAAGATTCATGTGTTATCCTGTATTATATCCTTCTGAGAGGAAGAAAAAAAATAAAACAAACAAGCAAAAAAACCCAAACAAAAAACCCCACAAACCCCTTTCTTACATGGCAATAATATTCCATCCCTTCCCTTTTCACTGATATTGATGTCAGATGTCCTGGTCTCCAGATAGTCCTGACTGGGAGCCTGACCCATGGGGCTGTGATACCTCGTTTGCAGTCTATGATCTCAGGTTTCTTTATTCTGGAATGTAATAGAGGGGAGTTTGTGTACGTCGTGACCTTTCTTGCATGTGGGCTTATGTCACATTTGAGTGTGTGTACAGGTTTACTTCCCATTAAAATAAAGGCATTAGAAAAAATGGCTGGCTTGCGCTCAAGTGGTGCCAATGTCACCTCCATACGGTGCCACCACATGGCTCAGACATGCTCTATTTTAATCATAAAAAGAATGTGTTTCAGTGAGGGGTTAAACTTAATCTCCTGTGGACCTAGGCACGCTCCTTTCCATTTTGCTGCACAGAAAATAAGCTGTTTATTTGAACTGCCATGCTGGTAAACAGATATGTTAGAAATGGTTATTCTTAAGCCATTCTTCTAAGGAAATTAGTACTATTTCTTTCTGTCCCCTCTCATTTGCAAAACTCTTTGATGTAATTGGGCAGTTCCAAGCAAATTTCACAAAGGAGTAGAGATCTGAAAGAGATTATATTTCTATGAAGTTTGAGAAAAATAAGGAGATGAGTAAGGGACAGAGAATCTATTAATGTCTTCCCTAAGGGACAGCTGGGAATTGACCAGCTGTGCTATTTGCTAGCCAGCCACAACAGCTGTAGCTCTTAACCAGATGTAGTCTGCTTTCATTTGTCCAGCTAGCAGCAGACACACAAAGAAACTAATGATATTGTTTGGGAGCTTATGAGCCCTCATATGAAAAGAGCTGGGGTTATTGTAATGCATGCCATAGACATGAAACGGAGACGAAAGCATTGTGGGGCTGGTGTAGCTAAGGAAGACTGAGGAGACTTCAGTAAGTTTTCTTTCAAAGGAACTAACAAAGGACCTGTCAGTAGCAGAGTAAAAATCTTGAGGGAGATAGGACACAGATCCTCAGGGAACCAGGCTTCATTGGTCATCTGCTCATGGGACAACGGATTTGAATGATGGTAGCTGCCAGAGCTTGCTATTTATGCTAGATACTGTACAAGCCAAATAAAAAAGATATTTTTCCTTCAACTACACTGTACATGTTGAACAGTCTGAAATGAGATATTAGCAGAAAATTATTTGCAAAATTTGCCTATATCTATTCACTAGCAAATGTTATTGATGGATTTACCAGTGATTATCTCAAATGATAATTTGTCTCAGTTACGTGTATGAGCATTGACCACTTACCCCTGTTTGTGGGGAAGGGAGAGAAATAGTTCACAGTGTTTGTGCCTCTTCATTCCATGTAATTTATAATCAATGATTCATTTTATTGCGATCAGTTACCTCAGTTGTTACCTGATGGTTCACTTTATCAGTGGGAGTCTAATGAAAGGTCTGTTGCTCATGCCTTAGAGTGACTCTAATAGGTTACAAACTAATGTGAAGATGACAGGGTACTAATGAAGACACAAGAAAAGTGAGGATAATGTTTACAAATAGTTGTAGTAGGACAAAATGAATCTTTAATCATCGATTTTAAATTAAAGTACTAAATGGCTGATTGTTAAATAGTGCTGAAACATTCAAGTAACTTTGTCTGTAGACCAATAAAATGCAATTTTTAGAATATCATATTGATTTTATGATAAAAAAGTACTTAATATACTGGGCAATTTATATGAGAGCAAAATAATGCTTAAATTGGAAATCTATTAGATGCTGGTGAAACAAATCCAGCTCTTTTTGATTATCACTGTTACTATTTATGCCGGCTAAAAACTTATTTCAGAAACATACTGTATACATGTTTTTTAATTTTTCTGTCTATGGAAGGAACTACGACTGCTGAAACTGTTAATTTACTAGGATATCTAACAATGTTTCTATTACATCAACCAATTATTTTAAGACCTAATAAAATGTGAGCTTCTGCCTTTGTCCCTTTAAAATAAAAGGCTTAGTAGAAACATTTGCAAAATAAAATGTAGCAGCCAGCTCCTTTGCACAACAGAACATATCGATCACAAGGCATATTAAGCTATTTTCACATTGTTCACAAGATGTTCAAAAGATATATCTTTTCTCTAGTACGTGCTATTTAACTTTTAAGGATGACTTCCCGTGAGGCTTTGTATGAGCTTTTCAACTGAGAGTGACAACATCTTAGGCACATCTAAATCTTTTAATCACCAGGTGTCATTTGATTCAACAAAACGGTAAATTTGTTTCACGTAGGTTAAAATCTTATGCAAAGGTAAGGGTTGTTTCAACATATATAACAAAATGTTGCTTCAAGAAGAACAATCACATTATTTTCAAGACAATTTTCCAAATTGCAGAGCACAGTTTGGAAAAAAAAAAAAAAAGTTAAAAATACATTTATTCTTAAAAAATTATAAACATAAGACCACAAAAGGGAAAAGAATGTACAAACATACAGATAAATGAATGTAAACATAATGTAAAATATTCAGAATAGTATATTGATCCTTGTAGATATTTAATTCTATGAATAAATTAAAGGAAATTCATAAGTAATCTTCATGCCTCTCTTATGTGTATACAAGAATGTAAACAAATTTAAAACATGTAGGAGGCACTTTGAACTAAAATGAAGCACAGTGGGAAATTAAGCTGAGGCTGTTTAAAGCAGATCAAGATAAAACAGAAGAGGGTAGAGTAGCCTTCCAAGTAAAAAGAAATTTAGAAGGGAAAAAAAAAAAAAGAAACATCAAGTCTCAAAAGATGGATAATTAAGGATATGATCCTTCAGAACTCATCATCCTGTATTTGTGAGAAAATTGGGCCTTCAGGAGTGGAGTTCTGCTTAGCAAGTATAGTGTGACCCCTCTGATATATAAAGAACTGAGCAAGCCTTTTATCGGGTTGAGTATTTCAGTGGTAGGATAAGATTATCTCCTAGATGCTGTCCCTGTTAAACCAGCTCAAAGGGCCAGAGTTGTCTAAAGGGATCTGAAAGCCCCAGGTCCAAACTGAGTCTCAGCACTTGTAAATGTCTTCCACAGCTCTCTTCTCAAATACAGGTATTGGAAGTTTCTCCACAATGGGCTGAGAGCCTTCAGATAGGACCAGCAAGGAGCGCAAGAAAATTATTCTTTATAGAGTCATAAAATCATAGAATGGTTTGGGTTGGAAGGGATCTTAGAGATCATCTACTTCCAAACCCCTGCCATGGGCAGGGACACCCTCCACTAGACCAGGTTGCCCAAAGCCCCATCCAACCTGGCCTTGAACACTTCCAGGGATGGGGCATCCACAGCTTCTCTGGGCAACTTGTGCCAGTGCCTCACCACCCTCACAGGGAAGAATTTCTTTCCAATCTAAATCGACCCTCCTCCAGCTTAAGGCCATTACCCCTTGTCCTGTCACTATACTCCCTGATAAACAGTCCCTCTTCAGCTTTCCTGTAGGCCCCTTCAGGTACTGGAAGGCTGCTATAAGGTCTCCTCAGAGCCTTCTTTTCTCCAGGCTGAACAACCCCAACTCTCTCAGCCTGTCCTCATAGGAGAGGTGCTCCAGCCCTCTGATCAGCTTCGTGGCCCTCCTCTGGACTCACTCCAACAGCTCCATGTCTTTCTTGTAGTGAGGTCCCCAGAGCTGGATGCAGTACTCCAGGTGGGGTCTCACAAGAGTGGAGTAGAGGGACAAAACTCAGTAGTGTGCTTCCCTCTTGGTTACAATAGCGAAGGGAGTCTTAAAGGACTTTTACATTGCTAAATCAATGAGAGCAAATGAACAAGCAGATAGCTTATTCCCTAACCCTGTTTTGGAGTACTCCACATAGATGCCTCTAAGACAAGCTAGCGTTGAAGAAGCTAGTCTTAAGAATCAAGGACGTAAAACAATCAGTGCCATTTTTTTCCAGGGCCAGGGATCAGTTCTTCTTTCTCTCTTATTCAGCAGTAGAGGCATTTAATGTTAGAAGCATGACTGTATCTTCAGTCTTTTGCACTGCACTATGAATTGTTGCCTTAACTCACTCTACACATACTAATCCATATGTGCAAATGTCCCAGATGAAAGAAAAAATGTTGAGCTGACTCTAAAAATCCTATAGCAAAGCCTACTTAGAGCTTGATCAGACATATGTAAGTCAATGGTAAAACTTTTCAGCTGTCTATAGAGTAAAAATGTATTATATGCTTTTGTAGGAGGAAAATAGTGATTTTTTGTTATGTGCAGAACAAGGTCATTATGCAGCAACATGAGTATAAGCAGCAGCTGCAGGTAGTAAAGGCAGTAAAAACAGAAAGGAATATACTGCAGGACTAACACAGAAACAAATGAGTGCAAACTGAAAATGCACGCCTAGATGTCACATCTCTCTGACTGAACCCTCAGGGCAATCAGGGAGTGAAGATACTTGCTCAAAATGGCCCTTCCTTGGAGACATCCACTGTCAAGGTGAAGATGACACTCAGGCACGGCTCTGCCTACTGTTGCCAAATCTATCAGTAACTGATGAGTACTCACTGAGTTTATCACTGAAAAGGGACTTGCTAAACAAGCAAAGTGACCAAACAATCTTGGTGCCCAAGGATACTACTGACACTCAGACAGAAGCTAAGAGTCCAGGGAATTTAAGGAATCTACTAAGGAAAATCAGACTGGCAAAATAATAAATGCACACACACCCTCCAGTCTTTTTTTTTTTTTCTTTTTCTTTTTTTTTAATTTAAAATCTGAAGTGCAGAATGAATAAATAAATAACAACATAATTTAGAAAAAACATAGTGTTTTTTATTTATATTATTATAGATATATAAAAAAGCTTATAAAATTTGTGATTACAGCAATATTTTATAAGAAAAAAACCCCAGATATTTATGCTCAAATCTTTATACTTTATTGTGAGGACCATTAAAATGTGACCAATATATTAGGGATGAAATCTTGTCTAATTTCCCTAACTTCAAAGACTGTATTCCAGTGATGTTCTCAGGACATCTACAGATGGGAACTTTGGCATAAATACAAGTTCTGCAACAGGGGAACAGTATCTTGGTGTAAACCTCTCAATTATTGTCTAAGTATCAATTATTAGCTAATAGAAAATTGTATTAGTCTGTGTAAAATAATTGGATATTATTAATATGAAGTTATTCTAATTTGTGTATGGCAAACATCTATTGCTCAGTCATGTTATTCTATTAAAAATTTAAGCTGTCTGATGTATAACTGATCTGGTCTGTTGACCTCTGTCTGTCTCATTTCTCATTTGTGACTCTTCTAGCATGTCCCAGTTACTTAACCGTAACTAAAGTCAATCTGTTCTTATATTTTCTATCATTTTTATTATGCCTTGCTAAGCTGCTATCTCTGTTATTTTTAAGGTTACCTTACACTAGCTAATATTCTAAGACCTACCAGATGAGCTATAGCTAGATGATAGATCTGTAGGGCATCAGGGATCTTGGTCCATCTTAGGACAGCAGCTGGACAAAAGAAGCAGGAGGAAAGGAGAATTCCACCACATTCCAACACTTTCCTATTCCTGATATATGTTTCAGTCTTGCAGTAAAGGGTGTACCAGAGATGCTGAAAAGTACCTCATTCCCTGGCTTTTGGCCAAAGCCATCATTTAATAAATGCATATTGGGATCAAACATTCACGAGCAACCATGGAGAAGAATATACTCAAATGAAATCATGAAGGAATAAGAAAGGTTGCAGCATTGTCAGGACAAATATTCCTCTAGTGAACAAGAAATTACAAGGCCACTGTCCAGAGTCAGGGTCCGTAAAGATAGTGCCAAAGTCCCTTTTCAAGTAAAGAGGCAGGCAGCATTTTGCAGATAGCACTCCAGTACAGAGCCATGCAGGGGAAATCAGCGTCGTCAAAGGATTGGTAACGGCAAGCTTCCTTAACCATTAGTTTGCTAGCCAGGAGAGGAGGCAAATACTGAGACTCCTCTTAACAATTTAGGAACCAGTGGGCATTTCCTGGCTTCCCTTTTGCTCCCCACAGTCACTGCTGCTCCCCTGGATGCAGCTGTATGATCAAAGAAAGCCTCACAAAAAATGACCTTATCCTCCGCAGACATGGCTGAGCGCAAGATCCCTGGTAGCATTGGCCCATGCAGCGCAACAGGCAGTGAAGTAGCTGCGCGTCATAAAGTCAGAACACAGCCTTTGTTTAAAGACTACAGGAAGAAGCAAGAATTTGGGCCGTTCAGAAGCTAAGTGCTGGGGTTGTGGCTGAAATCATAGTATCTCTTCCCACATGAAAGGACAAGAACAGTCTGCACCACACTCCCACTCAACACTAGCTCCAGTGATGATGCCAGAAGAAAACCAATTATCAGAGACACACACTGGTTAAAGACAGTGAACTACAAGGCATGAGACTCTGCAGATGAGGCTGTGTAGGGAAATGTAATCATCAGCTATGTATTTATAAAACCTGGCTCAGTGATTTTGCTCAATATATGCCAGATCATTGAGTAGCATAGCAAAAAAAAATCTGTCACAACCAAAGGGTGCAGTGCTGCAGTGCAATGTATGTGAAACCAGTGCCTGCAACAGCATCGCCTAATGTTAACAATAAGAGTCCTGGCTGTAACGTTGTAAATCAAATCCTATTGAAGCCCTGTAATATATCAAGTTCAAGCAGCATAACAAAATAAAAAAAAAAAAAAACAACAGCATTTGTTTAGCTGAAAGAAAGTCATTCCTTGTTTTCAAATAATGTCATGGTTTAGCTACTTGGTGTGTGGGTTAATGGAGAAAGGGGCAAGCATATACCACAACCAGTAGGCGAGAACACTGTCAGTTATCAGCCTTGATCACAGAAGAGTTACAGCACACTCCTAGCACCATAGTGATAACGTGGCAGATGCAGAGTCTTTAGCAGCTGAGTGCCAGCATACACCACAGGATATGTCATAACAATTACTTAGGGTCCAGGGCCAGAAAAGAAAAACAGCAAACATTAAGCACAACAGTATGAGATACATTGTAATTCAGGGTTACAGTGCAGGCAATGGATTAATTGAGCTTTTGCTTCTCCCCATCGTTTTTTCCATAAGCACCAATTGCCAATAGTGTGATCCCTCTCAGATAATAGGGGGAAGGTATGCTGTTGTATAACCCTTGCCCGTCTGGTTCTTTCCATAAGTCTACATCCAATCCTGCTGTATCAGTTAGTTTAGGAATAATTTCTTATGTATGATCCACATGCTACCTTTGGGGAAACCAACCAAAAAACATACCATCACCAGTCATGTGTCATGTTCCCAACCAGCAACTTAGCATGTACTTTGTGGCAAATGGATGGGAGAAAAAACTCTTCTAATGATTATGAAGTTGAATGAGGGACTGTTCAGTCATTTCACTCAGCACA
Source organism: Aramus guarauna (assembly GCA_013400195.1). Lineage (NCBI taxonomy): Eukaryota > Metazoa > Chordata > Aves > Gruiformes > Aramidae > Aramus > Aramus guarauna. The sequence goes on from VXBL01008793.1 coordinate 626,208, forward strand.
AAACATGACAACAGAGCAGAATGAAAGCATGCTAATTGTCCCATCCCACTCGGTGGGTTAAGGTGAGGTTAATTTTTTAATTCTCTGCGTGATAATCAGGAGTAACGACAATTACTCTAGAGGTTCAAACAAATCACAAATTTACTTATAACTCAGCAGAACTACAAAAGATAGTGGCTTGGCAAAAGTTATATCAATACTTAGCAGAACTACGAAAGGTAATGGCTTAGCGAAATTTGCAACGACACTATCTTAAGGTGCTGAAAATGAAGTTAGAGACAAAAAGAGTGACAGAGAGGAAAAGAAAGAGACAAAGAAAGCGAGAGAGAGATATAAAAGATATCACCATCCTTGGATCCAGTGATGTTCTCTGTTTGTAGTTGTAGTCCTCAGGTGATGGTCGCATGCCAAAAGGTCGTGTTTCCCTTTTTTATAACCCAAAATGCTCCGGGGGTCTGTCATCACTGAGCAGGTGCAGTATGTACTCAGGAATGTTCCAGAAATGAGTCAGTGGGTTGTGGGGTCTTTAGGGTCTCACTGTCTGTCCCTCATCCCCCTCTTTTGGGGTCGACTGAGTGGTGGCCTTTCACAGGCACACACGCACAGGACACAGATGGTCTTTGTCTATGTTTCAGGACTAGGGGAAGCGGCTCACAAGACAGCATCCTGCCTCCGCAGGTTCTGTCCTTGGCCAAGACAGATGTCTGTGCCATTCCCTTGACATTCCCTTGACATTCCCTCATTATCAGTTTATCCCTGCTTGGGTCAAGACGGATGTTTGCAACATTCACTTGTTATCAGGGCCTTACACTAATCCAGCTAGCCTCATGGGTAACACCAATAAAGTTGAACGGCACAAGCACTATCACATGATGGCAATGTGGATACCCTCCAGGACTCCCATGTACAGACTGTGATTCTAAGTTTTTATAAAATACCTGAGAGAGGACTTTGTTGCTACTCTTATTCATTCTGTATTAATTAAAATATCACAAGTGTGCTACCACACGCTCTAACTACACCTTCTGATAGCTATGTTAGCAAAATTTTAAAGACATGGAAAACAACATCTTGCTCCAAGTTACATGCTGTGGGAAGAAATAGCCAGGGCAGCATGTGAAACATGAAGCACAGAAATTACGCCATCCACATTGTGGTTTAGTGTGTCAAATCCCCAAAGGTATGATGTGTGTCTCACAGTAGTAATAAAACATGGATTCTGTCCCAAAGAGGTTATAATCCAATTTATAAATGAGTTCCTGGACAAGAATAATAAAAATAAAATTTAAAAAAAAAAAAAAAAAAAAAAAAAAGAGCAAGGGTAGAGCATATGAGATATCTGTATCTCTATAATAATTGTTATATATGTACAAACATATATGTAAAAAATATTTTACTTATCGTCATCGTCCCCACCTCCCTCACTTGCTTTATTTTTTTACTTATCTCCTGTAAACCCTGGCATTCTGGAGAAATGAATTTTCAGAAACTATTTATATATGTTATTTAGATTTTATCTATTGATATATAAATATATAGAAGCTATGTGCATACGCCTTTTATGACCTTACGTATAAAACCAGGTAAAAAAGAGGGGGATGACCTTAATTTAGGGTCAATTAGTAGATATGAAGGTATATAGAAAAAGTAGGGGCATGCATGTATTTTACTATCTGATTTATTTAGTGTTAGGAATATGAATATTAATATGTATGAATATTTAGTGTTAAAAATATTAATAGAAGAGTCAGGGGGAAGAAAACAGACAGATACAGCTAAGTAGGATGAGCCTTTAGATTATGCAGGAAAGAATGATAGTACTGGGGAGGAAAAAAAATGGGTTTTGGGGAAAATGGGAAGTGTTCAGAGATTAAACTGATGTATTCACTAGAACTGCATAACGATCTGTGCCTAAAGTGCGTCTCTATCAATATTTTCAATTAAGTCACTTTATTTGTTGTAATAAAGAGAACATCTTTCTACCATTTATTCTGGAAATTCTTCTAAGTCTTAGAACTGAAATTAAAGGCCTTTCATCAACATTATATGGTGTCTTGCTATAATTAAAGCTGTAAAGAATAATTGTATGAAAGCTTTGGATATAGATACAAATAGAATAAGATGTTAATGGATAATAAGCAGAAATACACTGTATGCCTAGTCATTACCAGTCAAGGAAAAAAAAAATCTTAGTATATACTGGTTGTTTAGAAATATTATTGAAAACATTTTTTTGCCTTTGTGAGCAAAGGACTCCATGCTGGGTTGACCTTGGCTGGACGCCAGGTGCCCACTGAGCTGCTCTATCACTCCCCTCCTCAGCAGGACAGGGAGGGGAGAAAACAAGATGGAAGAACCTTATGGGTCAAGATAAAGGTAGTTTAATAAAGCAAAAGCAAAAGAACGTGCATGGAAGGAAAGGAAAAAAAAAGATGCATTCTCTACTTCCCATCAGCAGTTATGTCCAGTCACTTCCTGGGAACCAGGGCATCAGTACGTGTAGCTGTTGTTCCAGAAGTCTAACATCATAAGGAATGCAGACACCTCCCCCCACACACACTTCCTCCTCCTTTCTTTTAGCTTTTATTGGTGAGCAGACATCATACGGTACGGAATATCCCTTTGGTCAGTCTGGGTCAGCTGTCCTGGCTGTGTCCCCTCCCAAGATCTTGCCCACCCCCAGCCCACTGGTGAGGGGGAAGAAATGTTGTAGAGACAGCCTTGGTGCTGGGCCAGCACTGCTCAGCAGCAGCCAAAACACTGGTGCGTTGTTGGTGGGGAAAATTAACTCCATCTCAACCAGACCCAATACAGACTCAAAAAGAAAAAGGGGCAAAAGTGCCTTCAGTTGTCTGGTTCCAACAGTCCAGACAAACTGCAGCATAAAAATACTTCTTGGTACCAGCTGCATGGAAATGCTGTGTCATCTTGGATTCAGTCATCACTGTTTATACTAGTTAGGTGCTGAAAACTCATTGGATTTCAATAGCAACTAATGAAATCAAATTCCTTCACCTCCTCTGATAATGTAGAACTTCAGCTCTAGCAATTTCAGTGTGCTCTCAGTTGAACCAAAAGCCTGTTTTAATCACCTTTTCTATTTTGAATCATCAGGAAACAGATATATATTTTACGCCATGGACTACTTAAATGTAAGGATTATAGTTTTCACTCATCCTTTCAGTCTGAAGAAGAAAAAAAAACAATAAAAGGCAAATAAAGACCATTTTGAGAGGTTCTGTATTTTATGTTGGATAAAGCAACTTGGCTTCTTAATTAGAAAGGAGCAGAAAGAAAAGACTTTTTAAATTCTGATGTAGGAACCTGCCTACTGTTGCTAAGATTTTAATTGCCAATGACTGGTGCTTTCTACTGATCCCATTACCTGATTAATGGTTATTATTATTATTTGTTACTTGCAAAGTGCCTAAGGTGGTGAAGGTACTTCAAAGAGAAAATAAATGATGCGGTCCCTTCCCCAAGGAGCCTACAGTCTTACAATATGAAAGATGACACAATAAGTGAGAGTAATAAAGAGCAGCGGCAATAGAGTGAGAATAATTACATGGTTACTTAGGTTCATTTTATACACAACTTGATGGTACTGCTGTTTGCTTGATTTGTTTCTGCCTTTTTTTTTTTTTTTTTTTTTTTTTTTTTTTTGAGCAGGAAGGAGGATATGGGTATAAGGACAGAGAGGAAATAAAATGGAAAAGAAAAGCAAGGTCTTATACCTCAGTGTGTGTCTGGGCATGTGTACACATGTGTGTAGAGGGTGAGGGGTACCGTAAAACAGCAATGTAGTTTAGAAATTACACCACCAGTAGCTACAGAGCGAGAAGGAAAACAGGTGAGATAAGTTGTGAGAATGAAGACTGAAATAAAAAAGGTGAAGAAATAACAGGATGGAGTTTGTTGTCTTCTCAGAGTATCTCCAGTGAGTGATCATGTCATATAACCAGAAGAATTCAACAGAAAGTCGGGATGGAGTCCTGCCTCTGCTCTGGAAAACAGGCTTTGGGATAAGATGAAAGGCTGGTGTAACGTGCATCAGCAGCTTAAGGGCTGATATAACACACAAGTAACAGTTCCTCTAAAGAACAGCAGTGAGGGAGCATCGGAATTCATAACCTTCTGCTTACAATTCTTTCATCTTTTTATGAAACTTCAGGGTGCTTTTAGTTACCATAGGACAGGTTGCTTATCCACCCAGACATTGTATCTACCTCATTATATTTACTAACTTTAAAGTGAATTTCTTCCATGAATTTCTTCAGTCAGTTTTGGCTTCTTGCCTCTTGTGGCAATAAACTTATAGAATCATAGAATCATAGAATCATAGAATCATCTCGGTTGGAAAAGACCTTTAAGATCATCAAGTCCAACCGCTAACCTAACCTTGCCATCCCACCACTAAACCATGTCCTTAAGCACCTCATCTATCCTTCTTTTAAATACCTCCAGGGACGGGGACTCAACCACCTCCCTGGGCAGCCCCATTCCAGAGCCTGACAACCCTTTCTGTGAAGAAATTTTTCCTAATGTCTAACCTAAACCTGCCCTGGCGCAACTTTAGACCATTCCCCCTGGTCCTATCGCTTGTTACCAGGGAGAAGAGGCCGACCCCCACCTCACTACAACCTCCTTTCAGGTAGTTGTAGAGGGCGATAAGGTCTCCCCTCAGCCTCCTCTTCTCCAGGCTAAACAACCCCAGTTCCCTCAGACGCTCCTCGTAAGACTTGTGCTCCAGACCCCTCACCAGCTTTGTTGCTCTCCTCTGGACATGTTCCAGCAGCGCAACATCCTTCCTGTAGTGAGGGGCCCAAAACTGAACACAGTATTCGAGGTGCGGCCTCACCAGCGCCGAGTACAGGGGCACAATCACTTCCCTACTCCTGCTGGCCACACTATTCCTGATACAAGCCAGGATGCCATTGGCCTTCTTGGCCACCTGGGCACACTGCTGGCTCATATTCAGCCGGCTGTCAACCAGTACCCCCAGGTCTTTCTCTGCCATGGAGCTTTCCAGCCACTCTTCCCCAAGCCTGTAGCGTTGCATGGGGTTGTTGTGACCAAAGTGCAGGACCCGGCACTTGGCCTTGTTGAACCTCATACAGTTGGCCTCGGCCCATCGATCCAGCCTGTCTAGGTCCCTCTGCAGAGCCCTCCTCCCCTCGAGCAGATCAACACTCCCACCCAGTTTGGTGTCGTCTGCAAATTTACTGAGGGCACACTCGAGCCCCTCGTCCAGGTCATTGATAAAGATATTAAACAAGACCGGCCCTAGCACTGAGCCCTGGGGGACACCGCTTGTGACTGGCTGCCAACTGGATTTAGCTCCATTCACCACCACTCTCTGGGCTCGGCTATCCAGCCAGTTTTTAACCCAGCGAAGAGTACACCCATCAAGGCCATGAACTGCCAGCTTCTCCAGGAGAATGCTGTGGGAGACTGTATCGAAGGCTTTGCTGAAGTCCAGGTAGACAACATCCACAGCCTTTCCCTCGTCTACCAGGTGGGTCACCTGGTCATAGAAGGAAATCAGGTTGGTTAGGCAAGACCTGCCTTTCATGAACCCATGCTGGCTGGGCCTAATCCCCTGATTGTCCTCCATATGCCTGGTGAGCACACTCAAGATGAACTGCTCCATAATCTTCCCTGGTACTGAGGTCAGGCTGACAGGTCTGTAGTTGACTTCATACCTTACACCTCTGTTTTTAAATGTGGCTGATCTTATAAGTTCAGTGAGTCCATCACAGTGTTTCACTTCAAAAAAGTGAGAAATTCTTCCTAATTCTTCTTCTTCACATTTCTTCACCACAATCTTGGATGTCTCCCCAACTACTGTCTCAAGTCTTTTCACCTTGCCTTGCCCCATCTCACCTTCCTTTCACATCCTGTCCCATCCCATCCATCTCCTTCCACTGTATAGGGAATCACCTATGTTCCCCTCCATAACGACAGAGGGAGACAGGCACCTCCAGAAATTGACTCTGTCTGACTACCTAACTACCCTAAAGGCTCAACTCTGATGCCCATACTAGGCATCTAATGCCATTTGAAGTGCCTCAGCCTATTCCACACAGCTGCCACTCCACATCTTCTGTCAGATGCCATAGGCTTTCTTAAATAGCACCATTCTTATGTGTGGGTTAGGAGTGGAACTCCTAAAGACTTTGGGCTTAATAGCTCTCTAGAATCCATTCACTGTACTGATTAAATCTCCATAGATCTCCATGGCAACTTAGACAACTAGCTTATGTACAGAAATTTACATATAAACACCTGAATATATGTGTTCTGAACTTGAACACTACCCTGCTAGGTTCATTTACTGCCTAAATTTAGGTCTCCAAAGTGTGGCACAGAATCCCATATTATATATCTTACTTTTAAATGGTAAATTTCAGTAAAATAGATTTCAACCTGCTATACCAGCTCTCAATATTACTAATTATTGCACATAATTTATGTTTGTAATTAAATTACAGTATGAAATAAAAAGGTATTAAAATGTAAATTGAAAATCCTGCTTATTAACAAATATGTTCAACATTTACTAACTAGTATTTTAACTTCGGGTAAAAAAATGTAAACAATCCATGTGAAATTATCTTTTCATTATAGCAGACAGTAATCATGTTTTTTAATTAGGGATGGGACTGAATTATAAAGCTTCACTTCCACTTTTCTTTCAGAAGTGAATGCTCCCAAAATTTGATAACATTGGGGGTTTTCCTAGTCTGTAGCCAACTTTATAACATTTTCCCTACTTAAGTCCTTTCTTTATGAGGCATTAACATTTGCAAAAGTTTGGGGGTTTTGCACATTGTCTCTGCAGGCACAGATTTGTCCTTGCTGAAATATTTCACCAAATGATAGTTTCCTTAATACAATATCAGAAACTTTAACAGGACTGGATTTCTTGGACTATCAAGTCAAGTGCCTGTTTTGCCTACAGCCACATACTAGAATCCATTTCATAAACTGATGAAGTTTAATATGAGAGTTTGTTCTGATCTAACTATTCCTTTAAAAAGTTGTATATTTCAGTCTTCTGATGGCTAGAAATACTCTTCTAATTTCCACCCTAAAAATATACATCATCAATGTATGGTTCTACATGTCAGTACGGGGGGGGTTTGTCTTAAATAACTTTTCCTTTTTTCTTGTATACCTATAGGCTGATACTTTGTGATATATTTTCCAGTTAGAGTTCACTTTTCTTATCATGGTAACCCTGTTCAGAGTATTTCAGATAAAATCTCATCTGTGTATTTAAGAAGTTCAGTATATTTCTCTGTTTCTACTGCCTCATTCAATACATCCTAAGATTGCATTTGCCATTTTCATTGTCACATCTGATGGTATGCTGTAGTCAAGCAAGGTAGCATTCTCCTGAGTGGAAGAACATTACATATATATTTTATTTTATTTTTTAGAACTTAGATAGTTTATTCTTCCTTCACCGAGGTAAACACTTCTCAGGGCACAATTCGTCTAATCCCGAGGCAGATGACTAAAACTGTTTGCAGTTCGCACTTCCTAAAAGTGCTTATTTCTCTTTGCTGACTGCAAAAGGAGTTTGGGATGATCAACACTGATATAAACATCTAAAATGTAGCCATCTAACATTAGTTGAGTTAAATTCCACTCTGTACTAAGAGATGGGTAGTTCAAGTTTTTTCTTCCTCTTCTTCATTTCCAATTGAAAATCTAAAAATTTATAAGTGAACTTCAATTTTCAAATAATTTTGAGTTCATGCTCTTAAATTTAATCTGATTTACTCTTCAAAATTATTCAGATTTTTCTGGTGTATTTCATTAGTCCTCAGTTTTCACAATGGTCTCCCAACTTAATGTTGTCAACAGACATAATTCAGTAACAATAAAACAAAACAAAACAAAACATTAAATAATAGCTGTCCATCATCTTTTTGTTCTTCAAGAATTCCAAAGTTAGTCTCATTCAATTCTGATAGTTTCCTCTTTGTCATTACACATTGACAGACAACATTTCAAACAGTTCTTTATGTAACCTATTATCCTAGTACAAATCTTCATTTTCTTCACTTTGTATGATAGTTTCCATCTGGTACTGTTTCTATTTATTGAAGTCCAGATAGATGAAATCTAATACAATTCTCTTGTCTATAAAATAATTTAGCAAAGAGGATGAGTTATCTTATTCTATTGTTTTAACATTTTTCAACAAACTTTAGTGAATCCATGCTGCATTCAATCCCGTTATGAATTTCCTTTTTATTTGAAAGAATATAGAAGAAACGTAGTTTTGGTAAGATGCCTAACAGGCTAAAGTGAAACTAGGCAATATAATGAGAACTTTATAATTATATATATATAGATAGATAGATTTTATTTTTTTTCCAAATAGGTGAGGTTACTCCCTTTGGAGCTTACCATTTTTCCCTTACTTGATATTACCAGTATTAGTTAGAAATATAATATTATTATTTTTTGGTATCAAAGAACAAAGTAAATCATGGTTTAATCTTTTATATTTTTCTTCTTGGAGATATTGCCCTATCAGATTTGATATTTTTCTAACTTTTGCATTTTTCTTTGACTCTGTATTAGTTCACGGATTTATCTCTGTCATCGCTATATGGTTTATCTTCTACTTTCATGACTATGCATCTGCTGAAAACTTAAACATTACCTTTATCTCCAATCCTTTTTAACTTTACAGTTGCTTTCTATGTAGCCTTCTATAATTTCACAACATCTAGACCTCAGAACATACAGCTGCTTGTATGAAATAAGTTGAAATGTTTCCTCTTTTTAGTTGTGTATATGTAACACCTAACAGATCCCAATTTAGTGTCACATACTCCCTCATTATTTCTTCAGGATTAGAAGAATGTGTGCAGACTCCAACTTCTGGTGACCTGGTATGTGGGCAAGATGACAAACTAACAGCAGTATTTGGCAAGGATGTTGACGAATTCCATTCAAATCCTGAAGGCTAAGGGTTATCCGATAGCAATGAAAAAACGTGTCCATCTATTGGATGGAGTCAGTGGACAAGAAACTAACTTTCAGGATCACATGCACCCCTGGAGATATGCTGAAGAGTGAGTCCAGGAGAGATGAGATCACAAAGCTCGTACGTTGCCTATTCTGAGACTCTCAGCTCAGACTCCACTGAAAAAGCTTTGGAAGTTAGACACAAATAGGAAGTTCAGTTATGTAGCATCCTGGCTATGTCCTCTTGAACCTGTTCTTGTAGCTTCTAATATGATCCAATTGTAAGTCCTAAGTATCAGCAGAAGTCTAGTAAATATGGAGGTAAGCAAGAGGAATTGAAGAGAATGACTTAGCTGCCTAAAAGTCCTGACTGCCCACATAAAGACAGAGGAGTTGTATTATTTTTTTTTATTTTTTTTTTATTTTTTTCCCTACATTAGATGAAAATAACTATATTTCTATTGAAATAAATAGAACAACATTTTGCAGCAATTGACTTTTCTGATTCCAGTTTAATATTTCATAAATGTATCTAATAAATGGAGCTTTTAAGGTTGGTCTTTTTCTCATATAATTCCATTTGAAAGGATAAAAATATTCAAAAATCACAAGAAACCTGATCAGTAGGGGGAAACATGTAATTAATCTGGCCAAAATATTTTTTGGACTTGTGAAATATAGCAAAATGTTCTGATATGTTTAGTTCTTGGCCTAGATTTGGAGTAGTTTAGATGACTCAACTCATTGCCATTCTGCCATTCTATCATTCTCATAATTATTCAAAAAGCTTCCAAACATGCATTTTTTTAGTTGTTTAGACTTCTGTCTGTTACCACTGATTAAAAGTTAGTTTCCCCAAATTAAAAGTCCTTTTATGAGACATTGTTACTGCAGAATTTATCAACCTTTCTCTATGCCACTGAGACTGGTTTTGTACAATCAGTGACTTCAACGTTATCAGTTAAAAAATCCCAACAACACTCTGTGGCATTTTAGTTAATTTCTCTATTAGGGAAATTACTTTTTTTTCTAGTCCCTAATGATGGGTTGACATTCAGTTATGATGTGACTACCTGTACCAGGAGAATTATTAAATAACATTTCATAGCAGTTGCTTGATATAATTTCATTGGTGTTTAATTAGTCCAAAGTTAAAATGAAGTTTGGATATATAAGACTCTGAATTTCTAAAAATTCTACATAATCTATAACATTAATTAAAATATTTTTCACATGTGTGTTTTTACATCTTAACCCTGATAAAGTCTAAAATGGTTTCGGCATCTAAATCTTTCTTTTCTCCTAGAAAATCTTCCTTGGTGATGCTCATGCTATGTATTGTTTACAAATTACCACTGAATAGCACTTTCATCTGGTGTTCAATACTTCTGCAACATAATGGCTGCATGTTAATAGCGGGCTGTGGTTGCCAACGGCAACAACGCTGCTTCAGAATCGAAAAGCTGGAAGCAGCAAAGTACCATATTGCGAGAGCAGCCAGACAGATCCCAGTATGCTGTGTCTCCACCGTAAATTTCCCAGATGCAGCAGCTGAATAAACAACACCTTTTCTGTCGGATGCCGTAAGCAGGCAGAAGTCAAGCGGATCGCATGTAAAACTGAAGTGTCAGAGGCTGAGCAACCTGGACCCAAACAGGGGGCTGAGGAGGGGCTGTCAAAACAGCCCATCTTAGAGTTAGGTACCGCAGCACACTGAGCATGGCACCTGTAATCCTTTGGGTGGTGTCAGAAAGAAGAGGGTCATTCAGTAAATATTCACAAACAAACAAACAAACAAACAAAAACCTTGTCAAATCACCAGTTCACTGAAGCCCATGTAAATTCACTCATTTCTTCTTTGCTAGGAAACCACTGCAGCTTTCAGCTCTGGTTTTGTTCATGCACAATTGGATTTAAATTATTGAGATTGAATTTTGTTTAATGAAGACGTAAGAAAAGATTTTAAGTCCAGAGTATATTGTATTAAATGTTTAGCTTTGTTGCGTGATGCACTGATCAAGTTTATTTATTCATTTTCTTAGCTATGTTTGTAAGGAAATGAGCTCAACTTGGGATATACCCTTAATAGTTGAGGGAGCTCACTGATGTCATTGCAAGGTCACTCTCAATTATCTTTGAAAGGCCATGGTGATTGGGTGACGTTCCTAAAGACTGGAAGAAATTAAATGTCACTCCTATTTTCATGAAGGGCAAGAAGGAACATCTGGAGAACTACAAGACAGTCAGCCTCACCTAAGTCCTTGAGTAGGTGATAGAGCAAATAATGCCAGAAAACATTTCTAAACACACAGAGGACATGATGGTGATTGGAAATGACCAACATGAGTTAAAAAGGGGAAATCATGCCTGAGCAGCCTGATAGCCTTCCATGATGAAATTATAGCTCGGTGGATGTGAAGAGAGCAATGAATTATTATTTTATTTTTTTTTTGATCTTGACTTTAGTAAGGCTTTTGACACTGTCTCATCATAGATTGCCTGATGAGGTATAGGCTAGACAGGGGGACAGGAATGTGAACTGAAACTGGCTGAACTGCTAGGTTTAAAGTGTGGTGAACAGTGGCACAAAGTCCAGCTGAGACCTGTTACAAGTGGGTCCAATATTGTTTAATCTCTTCAATAATGACCTGGATTCTGGGGCACGGCATGCACCTTCAGCAATTTTTCAGACGATTTAAAACTAGGAGGAGTGGTTGATGCATCAGATGTGTGTGCTGCCATTCAGGTGGACCTCAATGAGCTGGAGAAACAGGCCAACAGCAACCTTATGGAATTCAGCAAAGGGAAATTCTAAGTCTGGCACCTGGGGAGAAATAACTCATGCATCACTACAGGCTGGAAGCTTGCTGAACAGAAAGTAACTTTACAGACAAGGACTTAGGGGTCCTGGCCTACAACAAGGTGACCATGGGCCAGCAATTTACCCTTGCAGCTAAGGAGTCTGACAGCCTCCATGGTTTCATTAGGAGACTTGCCAGCAGGTGGAGGGAGGTAGTCCCTACTACCTGTTCACACTCACACTCACATCTAAAGTGCTGTGTCCAGTTCTGGGCATCCCAGTGCAAGAGACAAGGACATACTGGATCAAATCCAGCAAAAGGCTAGGAAGATAAAAAAGGGATTGAAATTGAATGGGACTTTTAGGTATTGGTCTGGATTTAACAATTGGATTTTTTGATTGGATTTTTTACTTACAAATTTCCAGGCTAATAAATAACATTTGTTTGGTTTTTCTGAGATGTGGGAACATTTCAATATGGAGAGTGTACTTTGTTAGAGAACACTGTAATACAGTGAAATACAAAGCTTTATCAGTTATTGGTTGGTTATGATTTTGCTTTTGTTTTTGTTGTGTTATTGGTTTTATGTTTTGTTTCATTGTCTGTTGGTTGAGTTAGCATCCATGATTTTTGCTTTCAGATGATCACCAATCTGTAAATCAGATACATTATAATAAATGCAATAATGTGTAGCCTGGATCTGAGAGGCCTTAAGATACACAGGAAAAATTGCTCTCAATATGAATTTTATAACATTTCTGAAAAACAGATGTAGAGATGTGGTATGTTGCTGAATGAAATATGGATAGCTCTAAGGGAGGAAGGATAGATGAGAAGCTATTAAATAGGTATTAGGATTTTATATACCTGCCTGTAGTTCTATTCTATTTACTATTTGGCCTGTCTGAACCTGCTAGCCTATATCCTAGTACAGTGCCTTTTGCCTCCTCCCGTTTCCTTAACTAGCTCATCCACCCATCAAACTATTGCTGGAATTTGTAAAAATGTGATCTTCCAGGTAGAAATTAAGGCACTTGTAATGAAGCATTGTGTGATACTGTTGACTAGGCGCACTGTATGACTACAACTAGAAAAGGAAATAAAATAGCAAATCATTTTTATTGCATTTACATTTGCTTCTCACACCATCCTCGCAAGTAGCAACAAAGTTTAAATGAAAAATAAAAATTAATGTAAATTATATATATGTATAGATATATGTGTATATATGCACACTTCTTACTGGTTCATAACAATTTTTTCCCATAAAAATTCAAAATAAATCAAAGCAAAAAACTAATTATAGAAGTAATTTAATTTGGGGAATAAATCTAACATAATTGTGCAATCCTCACCATTCCAGAGTCTAATTTTCCCATCAAAATCATGCTCCACCATGTAATGGAGGGCACTAGGCACCAGACCCATTGTGATGATGTCCTCCAGACCTATGTACACGAGTTGAACAGGCTGGTGAGAGTGTCACAGAGTGTCCAGTGGTTTAAGTGGACCAGCAAGGTGCAGCTAATAAGGAAACATTTCTAGATTCAAGCCTGGGTAGGTTTGTTAGCCAGGAAAAGGTAAACTCAGGTGGCTTAAGACTGTTCCAGCAACCACAATAAGACTGTACTTAGATTACATTGGCAAGACAAGTATAGAATATATTTATACATATATTTTGTGTATGTTACCCATGAAATTTTGCATTCAAACACCATTAATTATATATCTTATTGTGGAAAATTTTACCTAGGTAAGAATATATAGCTTTTGAAATAAGCTTTGTCTTTCAAAGAATGGATTTTTTTTTTTTAATAACTTGAAGGTACTGTGCCTTTTTCTTTTTCTTTAAATATTTCAAATGTCAATATTTTAAAAAAAAGCAAACAGCTAAATTAACTGAAGAAATTGAAAATGGTGAAACTTTAGTATTTCTGGAAAAAAAAACAAAGCAAAAACTAAAAAATTTTATGTTTGGAACAGTAAATTTGATGTCAGGTGTTTATTTTTGAAATTTACAAAGTGATTTCATAAACTATAGTCCCAGTTTATTATACTTTATGAAAGACCAAACTTGAGACCAGATGGCTTTTTTCCAATATTATGAAAGTAAATTTGCCTGTCTGAGCGTGTCAGGATTAATGGAGATCAATATAGAATGACTATGCTCTATATTAATTTACTAGCATCCAAAAAGTGCAGGTTAAAACACAAAATATTTGAAACAGCAGCAGTGTGAAGACCTTGACAGCAGGCAATAATCCTATAAACCTTTGTACAGAGTATAGTACAGGTGCCAAAGCTGATTCTCACATTTATTCCAAAGCATAAGATTTGGCACAGGAATCAAGTTTTACAGTTTAATTGAATGAAAAGGAAGTGTGATCCACTGTAAGGAAAAATAAAAATCTCTATAGCAAGATTAAAATCTGGAAAATATTTTTTTTGTTTAAATGTAAGATGAGAACCAGGTTTATTTTATTCTTTTGTTTTTTCTTTTTTTTTTCATGCATAGCAAGTTAGAAAAAAGTAAGTAAAGTTACATCTGTACACTTACTGCTGAGTATATGTTGGTTGCATTATAACAGACATTTAGAAATCTTGTGATCTGTTGTGAGCTTGGAGTACAGATCAGCTGACCACTCAATAAAGCTGCTGCATAGCAGTCATACTATTCTTTTTGAGAATAAACTGTTACCATGTTGTGGTGGTTTAACCTCGGCTGGACTCCAGGTATCCATAAAAAAATAACATGGAAAAAACAACCCCAAACTCCTTAGGTCTAGATAAAGGCAGTTTAATACAGCAAAAGCAAAAGATTATTCTCTGCTTCCCATCAGCAGGCGATGTCCGGCCACTTGCCGGGAAGCAGGGCTTCAGTACGTGTAGCGGTTGCTCTGGAAGACAAACGTTGTCAGAAAACGAATGCCCTTCACTTCCTGCCCCTGTCTCTCAGCTTCTTACTGCCGAGCAGACACCATATGGTACGGAATATCCCCTTGGCCAGTCTGGGTCAGCTGTCCTGGCTGTGTCCCCTCCCAAGATCTTGCCCACCCCCAGCCTGCAGCAATGTTGTAGAGACAGCCTTGCTCAGCAGCAGCCAAAACACCGGTGTGTTATCAACACCTTGCTGGCCACCGATGCACAGCACAGCACTGTGAGGGCTGCTGTGGGGAAAACTAACTCCATCCCAGCCAGGCCCCATACACATATTTTCCACATTTTCTCAGGTCCATTTCCATTCACTTTGGCTAATTTCTAACAATAAAGACAGTTCTTTGCTAATAATTCTAACAAAACTACTTACCCACATTATATGCAGGACCGCAGACCACATCCTAAAAACATCAATTTCCTTCTCACCAGCAACATATGATGCATGTGTAAGAATTACTACAAAGAAAGTTAACCTTTTCACCTCTCAAGCATATTCTGCGACATTTTTTTCTCATGAAGGAATATGGCCAAATATGTCGTTCTTAGGGTGTATATAAAGAAAGATAGTTCTGTAAAATTACTATTTCATAAAATGTCTGCTTCAGTGTAATTTTGTGGAACAGGTAAAAATATCAATCATTTATTGAAATGATTGACATTATAAGCATTTGGTCATTACACTAAATGTCCGAATATTTCTAGATTACATAAAATGTGTGCTTTTACTGTTCTGATCTTATTGTGAAACCTGTTGTACCAATGTTATGAAATGTGAAAAAATCTGGGAAAAAAATAGCATCACCAGCAACTTTTTGCTGAACTTAATTACTGCCATTTGCAAGGAGATCTTGAAAACACTTATTCTGTTTCAAGGCAGCTTCAAAAGAACAGTAATGTACTAGTATAACCTCACAATCACCAAAGTTTCAATTTTAAACTTTTTGAATATTTGCTTTTTCTAACTTTTCCTATCCTATTCCTTAATAAAAAACAGAACTCAATGTACTATGGATGAATGCAGAGTATTAGTCTCATCTTTCCCAGGGTCATGGGAGATCAAAACACTCTCAAAACTAGAGGCAATTGAAACATATCTGTACGGTTACAAAACATGTTCGTAGTGGGCAGGCAATAATGCATTAGACTAACCCATGGATTTTTTTTTTATTTTTGTTTATCTGATTCATTGAGCATATGTATTTGATTTGGTATAAAATGATATTGTATATCATTTATAGAAAATTGTTGGTTTAAAATTATATTGTGCAATGTCTCCCTCTCTCTCTCTCACTGAAATTCAACCATATATTCTTCTACAGAACAAATACTTTGTTGTCATTTGCCAGTACTCTGGGTGGTGGGGGGAAGCCTTGGAAAAAACCCACAACTCCTAACATTTTCACAAGAGATCATAGCATCACTGAGATTAGCAAATTGACACTATAACCTCAAAAGGGAGGCATAATGAATTAAAAAAAAAAATGTTAAACCAATAGATTATTTTTTTCTCAGAATGAAAGAGCAACAAAATAAATAGCATTTAGAGAGGTTGCCCTTAGCTGAATCTTTGCTTGAGTGTTTACTTTAAGTACTGTCACATTTGGGAAACATAATTTTTTCAAGGAGTTTCTTGAGGGATCTAATAGTAAGTTAGAAAAGGAAGAGATGGACTACTCAGTACAGTCTATAATTAATCTTTAGTGTTCATCTTTTAGACTGCACTCATTATACATCATTGAGTTTGTATGTGTCATCTTGAAAAATCAGGTAGCATAAAGTAGGCACTCAAAAAGTGATTGTTATATCATGAATCACTTTATACAGGTAGACCGTGAATGCATTTAGGCTCATAATTAGAAGAACGCTTTTAACATTAAACTAGCAAGGCTCTGGAACTTCCTTCCAGCTAGAGCACTGAGAGCAAGAAACCTTAGAAGATTTTATCATTAGTATGAGCACAATTGTTACATGAGTTTAAAAAGCCACTACCTGCCATAATGTAAAGGGAGGCACATACTATGTACTTAGAAACATTTTTGCCGTATGATTTAATAGCATATAAATATCAGGCATGGCAATGTATTCGAATTTGATTCCTATTTCAACTTCATTCCTCATATATATCCTTCTAAATATCTAATAAATGATTAGTCTTTACATTGGATTTACATGGCAAGGATTCAGTAGCAGAGGAGCTGCAGGGGTGGCTTCTGTGAGAAGGTGCCAGAAGCTGCCACCATGTCAGACAGAGTCAATGCCAGCCAGCTCCAAGACAGACCCGCCGTTGGTCAAGACCGAGCCCATCAGCCACAGTGGTAGTGCCTGTGTGATAACATATTTAAGAAGGGGTAAAAACTGCTACTCAACAGAAACTGTGAGAGAGGAGTGAGAATATGTAAGAGAAACTACTTTGCAGTCACCCAAGTCAGTGAAGGAGGGGCAGGAGGTGCTCCAGACACTGGAGCAGAGATTCCCCTGCAGCCCGTGGTGAAGACCATGGTGAGGCAGGCTGTCCCCCTGCAGCCCATGGAGGCCGATGGTGGAGCAGATATCCACCTGCAGCCCATGGAGAACCTCACGCCAGAGCAGGTGGATGTGCCCTGAAGGAAGTTGTGACCTCATAAAGAGCCCACACCAGAACAGCCTCTTGTTCTGTGGTTCAACCTATACAGCTAAATAAAAGATGATCAGTGTGAGGTCAAGAACTGTCTCCTTGATCATTCAGTGTCTCACTGTAAGTTTACTACTCACCTCAGGTTTTGATGGCTCCAGAGAGTTCTGTCTAAAACAAATCCACCAGAGGGAATGGGATTTAAGCAAAGATGTGAATTGTTCTCTGCTGCTTGGTTTGGAAGCAAGGTATTGTCGCTGCACCTCTTTTAGCAATGTAAGCATAGCCAGTAATTATTTACAGCTTTTGTAGGAGCTAAGATACTCCTATACTATTTATTATAATTAGTTGCTAAGAGGTACAGTTTTTTATACTGTTGATTAAAAATGAAGATGTTGATATGATACCATATGATGCAATTTCTGTGTTCCTATGTTGTTATCAACAAATAAAAAATCAAAGCATTGAAGAGTTAGGAAATGCCAAAATTAAGGTTGCTTCCATGGGTTGGCAATGTTGGAACATAGGCAAGATCTGAGGCAAAGAAATTCCAAACAGTAATTATAATTCTAAGATGTTTAATAAAGACTGACAGTTAAGACAGTGAATATTGGTTTGATGTTCCTGCTTTTACACAATAGTTTATGTATAATGTGAAGTTATTCACTTATCTATTTTTTTCACAAATATTTTTTAATTTCTTAGTGAATGACTGACTTCAAACCATGGAAAGTACTCACAAAATGGTCTGGACAGAAAAAAACAGAGAAAATGTACAGAGCAACACAATTCTATTCTTTTGGAGCAAAGTTGGAAAATATTGTCCATCAAATGTTTCAGTCAAATCTGAGCTGAACTAAAACTTTTTAGGTTTGTTTTTCTATCTGAATACACCCCTCCAAATACTTCTTAGAGGTTGAAGAAAGGAAGGATATAGAAATATGTGAGTGTTTAACACTTGTGTCATGCCCGCTTCTTTTCATTTGTTGTTCATGAGCCAACACCTGGGCTGAATAGCAGGCAAGCTGAGTAGCTTGTCAGTTGTTACAGTATGTACTATCCTATTCTATGCTACTCTCCCTTTTCCTTCTCTTCCTTCAATGAGAAGAGACAAAACCACTATTTTGTAATCCATCTGATTTTCTCTTTGCAAATACAAAAGTATAGTTCATTTACTATCCAGTCAGTTTGATTTAATTTCCTTGGGTTTCTGTTTGAGGACTTGAGCTGGTTGTTTGGTAATTGAACCTAAGTCTTGCTGCTGTTGGTCAAGGCCTGGCAGAGATATTATTCACATTACTGGGCTCAGACTAACAATTTTATCAGTTTGGGAAGGAATTTGTGGTCATATTTCTCAAGTTTAGGTATAGTGTTTGTATCTATTCATTCATATTTTGTCACTAAGGCCTGGGAAATTTATTATTTGTATTGCAGCTTTGCCCAGATTGCCAAGAAGGCCAACAGCATCCTGGTTTGTATCAGCAATAGTGTGGCCAGCAGGACTGGGGAAGTCATCATCCCCCTGTACTTGGCACTGGTGAGGCTGCACCTCGAGTACTGTGTTCAGTTTTGGGCCCCTCACTACAAGAAGGACATTGAGGTGCTGGAGCATGTACAGAGAAGGGCAATGAAGCTGGTGAAGGGTCTAGAGCACAAGTCTTATGAGGAGTGGCTGAAGGAACTGCGGTTTGTTTAGCCTGGAGAAGAGGAGGCTGAGGGGAGACTTTGTTGCTCTCTACAACTACCTGAAAGGAGGTTGTAGCCAGGTGGGTGTCAGTCTCCTCTCCCAAGCAACAAGCAATAGGAGAAGAAGAAATGGTCTCAAGTTGTACCAGGAGAGGTTTAAATTGGTTATTTGGAAAAATTTCTTCACCAAAAGGGTTATCAATCATTGGAACAGGCTGCCTAGGGAAGTTGTTGAGTCACCATCCCTGGAGGTATTTAAAAAACCCGTAGATGTGGTGCTTAGGGACATAGTTTAGTGGTGGACTTGGCAGTGCTAGGTTTATGGTTGGACTTGATGATCTTAAAGGTCTTTCCCAACCAAAATGATTCTATGATTCTATGAAACAGGATGCTTCAGTTGTTTCAGAGTTGTGGGACAAAGTGTATTCAATTCTTTGTATTTGAGTGAGCTCTTCTCTCCATTTTTCTCTTTCTTGACAGCTAGGATTCTGTATACATGTCTTCATTTTTATTTTCCTTGTTTTTATCTATTTATCATAATTATCAGAAAATGAAGCAAATTATAGGTTCAGTTTTTAAGCTACAGTAAATTTATGTTTAATCTCATTCCAGTTTTCAAAAGAGATTATATCCACTTCTGTATCCATTAGCTGATTCTTTGACTTTCATTAGCAATGTTTAATATTGAAATTTTGGCCTTTCTCACTTCATTCCTCTACTTTTTGGTCTGACTTCACCTTTGTGAAATCTAGCTTCCTAAGCAAGTGAGAGTATTTTCCATGTTTGTCTATTTGTCAATTTAACTTTCTAAAAGTCTTTACATCTCTTGGATAATTGATGATAAATTTGACAGAGATTGTAAAAGCTATGAAATTCCCACAAGTTTCAAGAAGGAGACAGCTACATAGAAGAGGAACAAAATTATTAATGTCCTCACATCAGGTAAGGTTGCAACATAAACCCACAGTTTATTCCAGTTCTAACTACCTATCGATGAATACATATGGATAATTGCTTTTAAGTCAAAAACACAAACCAAAGCTTCCTTACTGGTACTTCTACTTCTGTGGTTCTCTTCTACTGTCCAACCTCATGTTTGAAGAGTTTATTCAGAAAAGTGACCTGAAGCCTTGCCTTTTAAACACTTTCTTTGTCAGGGTTAAAAAATACCAGATAATTTTGACCCCTTTTAGTTCAAAACATGCCAAGCCTTTTCTATGAATCCTTTCATTATTTCCGTCTTGTTGGCTTGACAAATTACTTCCTTTTCTTTCCAAAGTCTGCCCTTTGTCAAGTGGGTATTTCTTTGTTCCGCACTTTAAAACCGGTGAACCTTGAGTACTGACATCCTTTTGTTTTATGTACCCCACTATGCCTGCACAACTTTGACAAACCAAGACCGAAATAATATAATTTATCATTGGTGAGGTGAGTGTCTGGTGGAGAGCCAGAGTAGCTATCACATCCAGGATATAAGCTGTTATATTTGGCTTCCATTTTTAATCCTTTCTTCTCAGAATTTAATAACCATGCACACATCTCTACATAAGAGACTTGCACCTGGAATGACCATATGTTCCAGCAATTTAATCTCTCCCTGAGCAACAATGACAGTCAATGAGAATATGGCCTATGGTGTGGGTCATATGCAACTGAATTGAGTCCTTGTTCTGTCAGTGGTAGCTGTTCTGCTCTGGATTGGTACTCTACATTCTCAAGTCTCCAGTGTTGTTCACTTCAACAAGCCCATCATTCAGAGTTTCTTCCTCAGTAGATTTGGTGCTTATACCCTTCCAGAGGTGAATTTTGCCTGCTTGTCCAGTTATTCAGCATCTGGCAACAGTTTGTAAGATATTTTATATTACTTTCATGTTTCCATCTCAACTGCATCATCACTTCCAGTTGTATTTGCAGTCATCTCAGAATTTCCAAAAAGCAGCAATTCATATTAAACCAACTTCTTTCAAAAACACAGTTGACAGTAGTACACACCCACAGGTTATGCATCCTGTCTTCTTTTCTGTTTCTTCTGTTCTGGAGAACAAATGACCAGAAATCTTCTATTTTTTTCCCTGTTCTCCTGTGTTATTACCAATATAATATGCTGGTAGCCTAGATTTTAAACCTTCCCCCCTCCCCCCAACCAAATGAATAACAAAGGTATAGATGGAAAAGTCCTCCTAAATCACAGGTCACAGGAGGACAGAGTTTTGCAAAGTTATGAGCAAATGAATGAACAATCTTAAGAAGATCTATGTAACTTTCTGCCCTTTACCCTTTTAAGGTAACTGTATATATTTTTTTATTTTGTTTCATTTCACTTGCTTTGTACATTTAAAAAAAAAGCTCCAGAAAGTGAGCTAGTTTACACTTTCAAAAGATATAATTCTTAAACTTGTTTATTACAAAAAATATTTTTCAACTTAATGAAATGTACAAATGATATAATACACAAAGTACACTGTGAATTCTACCTATCTGTAACCTATTTTACACACACAAAATGTGCACATATACAACAGTATATATACATATATACAACTGTATGTATGTAGTATATTTGTGAATGCTATTACCAGAAGTGAGAAGCTATTTAACTTATTCTAGTCTGATAAAAAATAGATACTTTGTACTGTGCTGTAAATATTGATGTTTTATACGTGTATTTGCATTCTGCCATTATTTGGAATAGCTTTTGCATGGTTAATTTTTCATTTATCTTACAAAAAAAAATATTAAAATCCCAAGTTTTAATAAAATCTTGTCCTCTTCATATCATAATGTTCAGTACATTCTAACTATTCTAATTTTTCAGGATCGAATATGTACTGAAATGAAACTCCAACCCAACCTGCCTCCTTACTAGTACATACCAATAACTGCTAGTGACCATGTATAACTCTGAATAATTTGCCTTTCCAAGACTATTGAGCATTTGTCATTGATATTCATTTCCTTTCTCTCATCTTTTCCTTTCAACACATCACAAATTGAAGTCAAACACTATCATACTCCAAAAAAGGTAGCCAGTTATGAACCATTTTCCTAAATCTTTCTGTTAAGATGGATTGGTAAGCCTTAATGAGGTCATCTGCAGAACAGCAATGCACAATTTCTTAAAAGCAGTGACTACCCAGAGTTTCACAATTCCTTTATAAGCACATGATTGGAAGGGCTCATTTCATTGTCCTCAGAAGGAAATAGGTACCATAAAGAAAACATAGCATATAGATACTTGCCCAAAGCAACTTGCTTACAACAGTACCTGGTTCATGAATATACAGTGGTTCATACAGACTACAGATCATTGACATGCAAAAATTATTTCACTTTTATTTTTTTAGACTGCCATTTTAAGTGATCTGCAACTCTGTTTCTTTCTCAAAAAAAAAAAAAAAGGATATATTTTTATTTAAAGATTTTGTGCTAGTAAAGATCTCAAGGAAGGTATCATGTTTCTATTTAGAAAAGAGTTTCTGCCAAATATCATCACTTTAATAAGATATTTAACAATTCTCTTTTCACATTTATTTTTGGAACAAAATTCTACACATTTGCTGCAAACAGGGCTTATGCTTGAAGTCCTCATTAGTCTTAGGTAAATATTTCAAAAATGGTGTTGTTTTTAGGCAAGAGTGTGTTAGAAGCTGATGAGTAAGCCAGTCATAAAATCATTTTTAAAGAGCTGTGATCATGAATACATTAGTAATAAGCTGGGGAGAATAAAATTATCATAAAGTGGAATTTATGATTCCTCTTAAAGAAGGTGTGATGGTTCAAAAGGTAATTGGGTGCTTAGTTGAACTTGTTTTGTACATGAGGGTTAGCTTCGATATGAAAATATGTTTCCTAAAGGAAGATTTTTGAATTTGTCAATTCAGAAATTATGTCCTGTAAATTTTACTTCATATGCCTCAGACTGCATTTTCTCATACAGTTTGAACTGCAAGTCTGAACAAATATCACAGCGTCGTCTCATTGTGATGGAAACCATGTATCGTGGGGATACACTCAGCATAGGGAATAAACAGGAAGAACTGGAGACCTGGGTGCGGTCGCAGGGCCATGATCTCATTGCAATTACGGAGCCATGGTGGGATAGCTCATATGACTGGAATGCTGTCATGGATGGCGATGTACTTATTGGGAAAGACTGGCCAGCAAGGTGAGGTGGTGGAGTTGCTCTTTGTGTCAGAGAGCAACTGGAATGTATTGAGCTTTGCTGAGGGGTGGATGAAGAACAAGGCGAGAGCTTATGGGTAACAATGAAGGGGCAGGCTACTATGGGTGACACTGTTGCGGGTGTTTACTACAGGCCATCTGATCACGAACAGGAAGTTGATGAGGTCTTCTAAGGACAGCTAGATGCAGCCACACAATCACAGGCCCTGGTTCTCATGGGCAACTTCAACCACCCTGATATTTCTTGGAAAGGCAACACAGCCAGGCACGCACAGTCCAGGAGGTTCCTGCAGAGCATTGATTATAACTTTTTGACACAGGTGATGGAGGAGCCCACAAGGAAAGGAGTGCTACTGGACCTTCTACTAACAAACAGAGAAGGATTGGTTGAGGATGTGAAGGCTGGGGACAGCCTTGGCTGAAGTGACTATGAGATGGTGGAGTTCAGGACCCCATGTGGAAGAAGCAGGGCAATAAGTAGGATTACAACCCTGGACTTCAGGAGACCTAACTTTGGCCTTTTCAAAGACCTGCTTGGGAGAATCCCATGGGTTAAGGCTCTAGAAGGAAAGGGGGATCCAAGAGAGCTGGTCGATATTCAGGCACCACTTCCTCCAGGCTCAAGATCCATGCATCCCAAAGAGTAGGAAATCAAGCAAAGGAGGCAGGACACCTGCAGACATGAGCAAGGAGCTCCTGGAAAAAACTCAAAGGGAAGAGGGAAGTTTATAGAATGTGGAAAAAGGCCTCTTGGAAGGAATATAGAAATGTGGTCAGAATATGTAGGGATGCTACGAGGAAGGCTAAGGCACACTTGGAATTAAATCTGGCAAGGGATGTCAAGCACAACAAGGGCTTCTTCAAGTACATCAGCAGCAAAAAGAAGACTAGGGAAAATGTGGGCCCACTGCTGAATGAGGTGGGTGCCCTGGTGATGGAGGATACTGAGAAGGCATCTGAATGCTGAAGTTACTGAATGCCTTCTTTGCTTCGGTCTTTACTGCTAAGGCCGCCCCTCAGGAATCCCAGACACTGGAGGTAAGAGAGAAAATCTGGAGAAAGGAAGACTTTTCCTCAGTTGAGGAGGATTGGGTAAGAGAACATTTAGGCAAACTTGACATCCACAAATCTATGGGCCCTGATGGG
>VXBL01008793.1:650650-685144 GCA_013400195.1 Aramus guarauna
CACCTTTGAAAGGTCATGGAGAACAGGAGAGGTGCCTGAGGACTGGAGGAAAGCCATTGTCACTCCAGTCTTCAAAAATGGCAAGAAGAAGGACCCAGGGAACTACAGGACAGTTGGCCTCACCTCCACCCATGGAAGGGTGATGGAACAGCTCATTCTGGGGATCATCTCTAAGCATGTGGAGGAAAAGAAGGTTATTGGGAGTGGTCAACATGGATTCACCACAGGGAAATAGTGCCTGACCAATCTGGTAGCCTTCTATGATGGCATGACTGGATGACGGGAGAGCAGTTGATGTTATCTACCTTGACTTCAGCAAAGCTTTTGTCACTGTCTCCCAAAACATCCTCATAGGTAAGCTTAGATAAGTGGACAGTGAGATGAACTGAGAACTGGCTGAATGGCAGGGCTCAGAGGGTTGTGATAAGCAGCACAGAATCTAGTTGAAGGCCTATAGCTAGTGGTGTGCCCCAAGGGTCAATACTGGGTCCAGTCTTATTCAACATATTCATCAATGACCTGGATGAGGGGACAGAGTGTACCTGCAGCAAGTTTGCTGATGATACAAAACTGGAAGGAGTGCCCAACAAACCAGAAGGCTGTGTTGCCATTCAGCAAGACCTGGAAAGGCTGGAGAGCTGGGTGGAGAGGAACCTAATGAGATTCAACAAAGGCAAGTGTAGAGTCCTTCACCTAGGGAAGAACAACCCCAGGCACCAGTATAGGTTAGGGGTTGACCTTCTGGACAGCAGCTCTGCAGAGAAGAACCTGAGAGTCCTGGTGGACAACAAGCTCTCCATGAGCCAGCAATGTGCCCTTGTGGCCAAGAAGGCCAATGGTATCCTGGGGTGCATTAAGAGCATGGCCAGCAGGTCGAGGGAGGTTATCCTCCCTCTCTACTCTGCCCTGATGAGGCCACATCTGGAGTACTGTGTCCAGTTCTGGACTCCCTGTTCAAGAAAGCCAGGGAACTACTGGAGAGAGTCCATGGGAGGGCTACAAAGATGATTAGGGGACAGGAGCATCTCTCTTATGAGGAAAGGCTGAGGCAGCTGGGTCTGTTTAGCCTAGAAAAGAGAAGACTGCGAGGGGATCCTAATCTATGGAAGAGACTGTGGTTATGATTTCCGGTTATGTTTTTCCAAATAACAATATTTTCCCTTTTAGACGATTGTTTTTTCTATATGAACAGGAATTATCCTAGGTAATATAGGCACTTTTAATAAAACTATTCTGTTGTAAATCTTTCTAAGATCCAAAAATTGTTTGGACAGAAATTTTTCAACTAGATCTAGTCATTACCTCAAGGATAGGGAATATTACAGAAGAATCTACAGAAGAGTGTTTGTGAAATTACATTGTAAAATAAATTTTATGCAAGAAATGCACTCATTTCTTGTGGACTTTAGAAGTTGCTTAAAGTGCACAGATGTCTATTTTAGGTACTTAAGTGAAAAGTTCTGTAACATTTTTTTTCAGAAGCTGCATGAGATTAGTAGCCTGCATACTTGCCAGAGTAGGGCTTTATGCCAATATAAACAGCAAATTTGCCTATTTACAAATGCATACTAGGTCTTACGTTGTACATTATAACTAAAACTAGCCAGAATTATTTCCACCATAAAATTCTCAAATCTATGAGGAAACAAATAACTCCTATTCAAAATAATTTTGGTTTTGAGGTGCAATTGCTGTGCTTCATAGAAATGGTATTTCATGGAGATATATCTTTCTTTTATTTTTTTTTTTTTTTAAAGCAAACAAGAATAGTAATACTCACAAAACAGAATATTGCTACTATGATTAAAAACAAACAAAACCCCAAAGAAAACCCACCCAATGCCTCAGTTTAACCTAAACATATCTTGACCCCACACGAGCTAATGGAAAGTGCATTGGGACTTAAATGATAAGTGATTTATAAGTACAAAAATCAGATTTGTTCTTTAGTTATAATTGGAGAGTAACATAGTATCAGGGCTGGGCCTATGTGCACATGCAGTGCACTTCAGTCATTAATTCTATACATGGTCCAGCAACTCCCCAGCCACTCATCTACACAGAAGACATAAAGATCTTGAGGTAACAGCTTTAGATAAAGGACTTGAAACAAGGTGTTTCACTGAATCTTCATGATTACATATTTGACTACTACGGGAACCTTCTGGGTGGGAATTTTGGACACTTCTGTTAACTCCCTGTTAAATGTTGAACATTTGTACGCTTATATTTGTGGATTAAAATCCTTGGCAAAGTATCCCAAAGGATAACCTCTCCGATTACTGTTGTAAAGCTGATCAAATTGTGCATAGGTACAACTTTTGCAAGTGGTCAATAGAAAATGTAGAAAAGGCAACTTGGGATGTCAGTAGGATATCAATGTGATATTTAATTTGTAAATTAGATATAAAACCAGCAGAACAATAGCAGCAAATGTTACATGTGTTGGGATGGTCACCTGGGACCATGGTCAGTTTGATTATAGGAACTGAGTAAAACAGTGGTTTGAGGGACTTTCTCCCAAATCAGGTAAAGATGCCACTTCAGGGACCCTTGCAACAATGACTCCAACTGCCACCAGCTAGTGAGTGACCACCTTGTTTCGGAGATTTCCTTCCCTTCATAAGCATTACCATATGCCACAATCCTAACACATTAGTGTTTTTTTTTCTTCCCTCTTTCAAGAAACATTCTCTCCTGAGTATCTGCACAATAACCTTAAACTTCAGGTTTGGAAACACTTTGCAATCTTCATGCTCATGGAAACAAGTAGTTTTAGGAGAGGTTTGTCTTGCAGATCTATCACAATAAAGTCATTGTTTAATATTAGGATGCTGGTCATAATTCTTGTCTCCTTCAGATGCATTGTGTGAGATTTTCTAGATATAAAGCAGAAGAAAAAAAAAGCAGCAGAAAAAATCATGGTGATATGTGTGAGGTTTGCTAGAAGCTGTCATTAGCTTTGATTACTTGTCTTTCAGGTTTTGTCCATCCTGACCATATGTATTCTCATTTTATCCCAGTTAATCTGTATTCCTCACCTCATTTCCACACTCTTTCCTTAAACTTGTTTCTCAAAAGCCCTTCTTAGCTGTACGACATGTAACCTCTCATTTCAGCTTCCTACTATCTCTGTCTTCTTTGATCCTTTTTATCTGTCAAAAGTTTGGCTCACACTTCCTACTCACACATGAAGACTTTGACACACACAAAAAATTTCTGGTCTTCCTCTCTCTCCTGAATGGTTCCAGGTTCCCTCTTTATCTTCAGGGTTAAATAATTGATTATCCTTTCTAATTAATATGAATAGTAAGATATAAAACCTTTTTGTCCTGAAACTAGGATGACATTCAGCCCGAGTTATGCATGGCAGTTTATAGGCCAGACTACTTGGTTTGCTTTCATTTACTGAGAAGAGGAAGAAAGAGAGACAAAGGAAATGGGTTTGTTTACCCCCAAAATTTTTAAAAACTCACAATTTTGAGAGGACATAAGTAAGCTTTCTGCTTTTTTTTTTTTTTAATTGATATTAATGTGGAGGAAGGACTTATTATTAGCAAAACCTGATGATCATTTATTTTTCAATGCAGTTAAATTCCAAGTTGGGACAGACATAGTATTCCTAAAGGAAAGGTGAAGTGGTGGTGGTGGTGGTGCTGCTGCTGTGAGCCTGCATCTGGAGAACTGTCCTCCATACAAGAAAGGCACCAGCAGACTGGAATGAGTCTCGTGGAGGGTGACCTGGATGGGTAATGGGCTGGAGCAGGGGATGCACAAGAAAATGCTGAGAGCATGGAGACCAGAAAGCAAAGGGAAGAGGAAAGTTTAATTTCTGTCTTCAGCTTTCTGGAGGTGGCAGTTTCAGAGAGGACAGAGAAAGACTCTTCCCAAAGATGCATGGTGAAAGGACTAGATGCAGCAATCACAAGTTGAGCAAGGGTAAATCCAATGAAATATAAGGGAAAAAATATTTCCCAGTGAGAGTGATTAAACATGGGAACAAGCTGCCCAGAGAGGCTGTCCAGTCTCTCAACTTAGAGATTTTTAAAACATGCTTTGACAAGGCCCTAAGCAACGTGACCTAACTATGAGGCTAGTTATGCTTTGAGCAAGCAATTGGATTACATCACTTCTAAAGGTCGTTCCCAACCAAAATTATTCTATGATTCACTAGACAGAAACAATTCATACTGAAAATTACAAACTGAACTGCCTATCTAATTTATCCTTTAGTCATAGAGCTAATTGACCAGTCAAGTACAGATGGTTTCAAAAAGCAGTATATGCATCTCCAAATAAATTAAATTATGAACCTATATTTGGACGGACAACTTAATTTAATTAGTATATCGATGTTAAAGAACTGGTGGGATGAGAGGATGGGTGTGGAAGGGGAGAAGTAAATAAGTTTAAGGAGAGAAGATGGATGATCCTGGAAAAAATTAAAAGAATGTTAGATATAAATGTAATATGTAGCAGCAAAAATAGTCCTCTCTTTTTATGTAGTCTGAGGCACAGAATACTCAAGAAGGAAAAAAAAAATTGTGGAAAAATATCTGGAAGGAAAGTGACTTCTGTAAGTCATCTGGCTGCAGGAAGTGAACTTTTCAGATTAAATTAATTACTGTATAAATAGATCAAGAACATTTTTTTTCTTTCCTGTTCTTTTTTCTTCTTTCATTAGGAAAAAAAAAAAAAGTAACTGCTTTGTCAATTTTGGATGCTGTAAATTAATATTTTTATTTGCTTTTTACCTCTTTGTCTGCCTAAAGATAAAGATTAATTCAAAACAACCAGTTAACCAGATGCCTTTACCTCAAGAATACCCCAAGCCAAGCATTAGAGTGTTAAGACACCTTAATAAGTGTCAAAAAGCTCCAATACCTTATTTATAGTATCTAAAAGATAGTAGGTAGCAACTTCCAGTTCCAAGGGCTGGCTTGAGAGCTAGGATCCTACTGGACAATATAGAAAGAATCTTCCAGTGACTGGTGACTGACAAGGAGAGTTATCTAACATGTCTCAGGGAAGAGAATGCCTGGGATTTGAGACCTTTGAGACACCTGAGACCTGAAAATCCTGACAAAACTGATGAAGAGGTTTTTAGACAGCAGATACTCAATGAATAGCCTTAGGCGGATAAATTCCTCACCTGTGTACTATAATTCAGCTATCTGCTCCTTTGCCAAATTAATTTCAAAGCAAATGACTGGAAATATGCATAGACACAAACTGTAGTTTCTTTAAAGTTCAGAGGAGTAATGCCAGGCTATGAATCTTAAAATACCATTAACTGCTAAAAGCTATGGCAAAAGTGAAGAATGTGAAAGTTATAGTATGTACTCAGATGTAATGCACATTTTAGACATGAGTGGATTTTGGCAGAGAAGATTGGTGTCAAAATTTAATTTGGAAACTATAAAAATTCTTAATGTATATATGACATTTCCAAAGGCTTTGAAGCTTTATTTGAAGCTTTATTTCCACATTGTTCTTCTAGTAGGAAATAACCTAATCTTCATATTTTCAATAGATTTGCTTTAGCACTGTTGTCTTTTACATTTGATGATATGTTTTGTTTGTTTAGTTTTTTTCCCTAAAGAGCACAACTGGTAACTTCTGTGCTAGGTACAGTTTCAATACTAACCTAGGATAATTCATAAAGATTACTCATCCACTCAGAATAAGATATGTAGTGGTTCACTAAACAACAGCATGGAGTTATCAAGCTATTTCACTGTATTTTGTCTACGTGACTGCAAAGAGCTTCATATATGTGTACATGCGTGCATACAAGCACACAAAAATGCACATATGAAAATGTGTGTAGGTATGTATTTGTATATTTGCTTTAGTTTGCTGATGGGATTTTTTTTATGTATCTTTTGTTTCATTTTTTAATTTCTGCTTTTTGTGGGACAACACCACACTGCCAGCTGCTGAATGGCCTAGGCTTTGTGTGAGATTCTTCGGTGTCAGCTGGAAGTCTATACTGCTGAACTGACATTTGATGCTATATACCACAGGTCCTTTGTGAAGCCATAAACAAACAACGGTGGGTGAGAAACGTTGTTTTTTTTTACCTGCTTTATTGTTGATACTTGATAGAATTACTGTATTTAAAGACTGTTGTATTGGTTACACCATATGTTTTGCAGTCATTAGTAAATGACAGTTACAATGCCTACAGAGGAAAACTTAAAAATCTGAAAAGTTAGCATTATTGTTTCAACTTAAAAAAAAAAACCAAGAATGAAAATAACAAGATTGAAAATATCTGACTGAATTATTTTAAAATGTCAAGTCTGTGACTAATAGAATAAGTTATGAAGACAACTGTTATTTATTAATATGTTTTAATATATTTAAAATAAATGTTCCAGTGATAAAGTCCTGACAAATCTGTAAGCCCATTACTAGTTAGAGAAGACAATCTGTTAATAACAATGCAGAAAATGAAGAAATGTTAAGAATCCTTTGCATATGATAAAAAAGTTAAATATATGTATATGTGTGTATATATATCTCACATGGAGATAATTAATTATTTCCTGTTCCAAGAGAGTCATTAAAAAACATCTTTGGATAAACAACATTAAGTCAACAAAACCCCAATAATTTTCACCTTATTCTCAATTCAGACTCGGGCTGAGGAGATTGTAAGGTAATAATTTTAATATTTGGCTATGAGATAAATTCTAGCAGAATGTTAGTGCTGTTCCAGTGTTTAGAAAGAATAAGTGGAATGATTAATAAAAGTAAGCTGGTTAGCACAACAAAAATTTTAAACAAGTAATAGAAAAAGTAATTTGAGATGGTGTTCATATTTATATTTATACTAGAGGTTAGAAAGGTAATGAATCCAACAATCAATGTGTTTTTATGGGAAAATGTAATTGCTCTGATTCAACTATTAGGATCTTTATGAGTAATTTTTCATGCTACTGTATGATAAAAGTGTAATATACTATCTCATAAAACACATTAATTCTGGATGTGCCCCGGTTTAACTTCGTGTAGTTCAACTAGGCACTTTAAACAAAAGCAAAGGGTGATTCAGCCAAACTAGTTCTGAGTTAGTCTTAGAGATTCCTTCCTCTCTCCCTCAGCTACAGAGGAACCTGGATGATATCTACATCTATGTTAGTACGCAATGCAGTCCAATGTGAGTGCATTTATATAGTGAAAGCATCAGGGCTGTGGACTTCCTGCCCACACTGTATATGCTTTGGTGGAAAGGGTGACTTTTAAAATGTTTGCTTTCCTTCATGGTTAGACAATTCTGGACAGTAACCACTTTTAGTTGAGGAAAGCAAGACACACCAGAGACTAGCAGTTGGAAGATAAAGAGAGACAAATTAACAGGGGGCAAAATAATTTTTTTAAGCAATTAACAGTGAGAGCAAATCAGAAATGGAAGTGATGATTCTCTGAACCTTGATGACTTCAGATGAAGACTGGAAACTCTGTGAGATAAGAATCACACTTTGATACACTGAAGTATGGGTTTTAAAAAATTGTATCTAGGTAGAATGTAATTGTCAATGTCATATACAACAAACTATGCTGGATGGCAAACAATGCTTCTTGATCTGGAGCTCCATGAAGAGAAGAAGAACAAGATCTAATTTTTTTCTAGTTTCTGCACAAAAGAGTAGTTTGAAAAACTAATAGAAATTTAAGTTGAAATTTATAATAAGGTGCAACAGGTGGCAAAGTGGGGAGAAGAAAGGGCAGTAAATCAAGATAAGATCATTTTATATATGAAGTGGTTATCACAGTTCACCACTTACATGGCAATGCTAGTTTGAAATTGTCTTTTTCAGACAATAAACTTTACATCTGTTACAGTAACAATAGTAAAAAACTTGCCACTGTTATATAGGCCTTCAAATCCTTGTTACTATTATCCACTGAAAATAGATGAGTTAGTATGATTGTGTACTGGCTTGCTCCTCCAGGGGAGGTTGGAAGAATCAAAAATAATCTTTTCTGAAGAACAGGGTTTTTTGGTGGTTTTTTGTTTGTTTGTTTTTGGTTTGTTTGTTTGTTTGTTTGTGTGTTTGTTTGTTTGGTTTTTGTTTTTTTTTTTTTTTTGAAAGACAGCTTAATATTCAGGGGTCTTGACACTCAACTAACTAAAAAAAATATTATAAAAGATGAAGTTTCAAAATCCACTAATCCTTAATGAGTATTAATCTCTTAACTATTTTAAAATAGAGTTGTTTTATATTCATGGGGAAATCCTGCATAAGAAATTATGTCCTGAGCATGTGCTGTTCAACATTAAAGTACCACTAGAATTAGTTTCAATTAAGAAAATTAATCTGAAATTGGTTAGTGAGCATTCTGACATAGCAGAAATTTGATTGTTAATATTCTAAACAGTTCACATTGGGTTTTTTATGTGCAAACATTGAAGATATGTCTCCGTTCTTATTTAATGTTTATTTTGATCAGAGTTGGGAAATTGTTTTCCCCCAAATTTTATGCTAGCATGAAAAGAAGCATTATGTTTTTTCTCTATTTATAAAATTATTTCACATATTTATTTTTTTTTCCACTGAGAAAGAAAATATTGACTGTCTTAGTATATCCTATTTCTCTGCACATCAGAGTAATTATTGCCAAAGAATTACTTGAGAATACACCTTGTTCCACCAAAATGAAACAAAATCTTCTTCACCTGCATGTATTTATGAAAGTGTATGGCCAGTAGTAAAGCAAGAACAAATAAATAGCAGTTATCTAACTGTGCTCCAGGATCAATAAATTATGCAAATGGACCATGCCTCAGTTTAAACTCTGTATAGTTTTTCTTGCAGAACATGAAGAATCAAAGATAATGTCAGAGCGGCATCCTTGTGTGACTTTGAATCTGTTAAGTTTCCAGTAATAAGATTCCTCATGGAAGCCTGAATTGGAAAAGGTACAGCATTTAAACCCCAAATCTAAAAAATATATTAATATAAGTATGAATATAAGTGCAAATATTCATAAAAATGTAAATAAATATATATAAGAAATGCATGTGTGTATATGTGTGTGTGTGTGTGTGTATACATAATATGCCATTGATGTCACAATTATAGTTGACAGCATTAAGTCATTATTATGCTTATAGTATATGCTTATGGCATTCCTGGCTAGCCCCTAAAGTCTCAGAGTCTTTAAGAAACATTACCAGGTCTGCATATCTTTTTGTCTTTATTACTGTGTTCCTGAATCAGTAATTGAAAACCCCATGGTAGACTGGAAACGGATGGGTTTGAGCTAATTAGCAACTTTTGGGGGTATTTGGAGTGTAGAAAGAAGAGGCTAAAGATTAACAGATATTCTAAGTCTCATACAATTGGACTCAATGTCCTATTTTTGGCAGCTTGTGTTTATGAAGTATGCTAGAAAAGCAAGATACCTTGCTGTAGCTTAGTCACACAGAGGGAAAATTAGAAAAGAGATGCATAAAGAAATAGGGCCAAACAGCCTGATGATTGTCCAGATTCTTCCAAAACATGATACTGTTTTGTAGGACATTCTAACCTTAATTCTCTGAAACGAAGATTTTGCTTCTTTCAAAGGTAAAGATTACCTATAGATCAGAATAAATATCTGGACTTCTGTGTGTTTCTGTGTCTCAGTACCTAATAACCTAATGAGAAGGAAAACAAACAAACAAACAAACAACAACAACAAAAACCAGAAACACCACAAAAAACCCAACCCGAACCAAACCAAAAAAACAGCAAAACAAAACTAAAATCTGTGTTACTATTTGTGCAATTAAATTCACTTGAGCCATGCACTTTCCTAGCAGTTTAAACCTTTATGTATGCTCCTAATACAGGACTACTAATGATAACTAATTGAGCACCCCAGTAAGCCTATGACTGCCATTTAATGTGATAACTGGCAAACGTGACCTCCATGTATTTCAGACAACACCTTGGGAACCACAACATTTGTATTGGTTTGTATTCTGTTTTTTCTGATTAATTTGATTCCCTTTAGCTGTTAAAACTAGATAATTTGATCTGGAAATGATGTGACACTTCCATTAAGATCTGAACGTTACTCACATACTGTACAGTAGAACATAAAAAATAGACCTGTCTTGCATAGGCTTGCAATACACAGTGACAGTGGAGAGATGAAACAGGAAATAAACTTGCTGTAATGCAATGAGCGTGTAATGAACATAAAACAGCAATGTTATAAAAGTGTTAATAACTGTTTATTAAATATGAATGTTTACAATTTCCATCAGACAAGTCTGTTTCATTTTTCACAGTGTACTTTGGTGACAATGAAGGCACAACAATGAAGACAATTTATTTGACTTCATTATCTAAACTACTGTGCTTTAATGCCCCTGCTGTTCTAGCTTTTGTAATGTATCCTCTCAAGGATACCATTATGCACCTGCTATTTTTCTGTATTTTTTAAAATTTATTATTGGGTTTCCATAGTTATAAACCACCAGCGATATCCAAATCCTTTCTTAATTTGCCCCACACATATCCATCTCAACACTTACATGTATATATCTTTCTAAGGACAAAGTAGATCTGTTCTTTATAGATAACCACTGTTACCTTTATTATTATATTTATTTGTGAAACAACAATCACACAATTTAGTCAGTTTCGAAGAATGAAACTTGAAGGTTCAAATAAAGTTATAAAATAGCCACACAGAAAAATCATAATATTTCTGAGGATATAAAGACAGAGATGCATCAAGGAAAAAACAATGAACAGGAGTATGTAAGAAAATGTAAGATAAAATGCAGAAGTTTTATTCTATTTATTCTAGGTCTTTCAGATTCATTTATCCCATTTCTTTTTCAGCTATGATGTCATGCTACTGTTCCCTGCTAAATGCTGACATATGATTTAGAGCAACTATTTGCATTACTTTAGAATTACTCAACTCAGTGCTTGTCAGGCTGTACCTGGAGTACTGTATCCAGTTTTGGTCCCCACGATTCAATAAAGACATGGAGACACTGGAATGGGCCCAAAGGAGGACCACAATGATGATCAAAGGACTGGAGAACCTGACCTTCGAGGAAAGACTGAAGGAGTCAGGTCTATTGTCCCTGGAGAAGAGAAGGCTCAGGGGGGACCTCATTACAGTATTTCGGTACTTAAAGGGTGGCTACAAAGAGGATAGAGGCTCTTTCTTCACAAGAAGCACATGGAGAAAACAAGTGACAAAGAGTGCAAGTTCCACTGGGAGAAGTTTCTTCTCAACATAAGAAAGAAATTATTTATAGTGAGTATGAACATTCACTGGAACAACATCCCCAGGGACATGGTTGGGTCCTCATCATGGGAGGTTTTCAAGATGTGATTAGACAAGGTGCTAGATAATCTCATCTGGGCTCCCTTTCCCATGAAATTTGGATGAGATGGTCTTATGAGGTCCCTTCCAACCTAAGCTATTCCACGATTCTATGAAATGAGCAACCTACTTCACCATTTTTCACCTTTGTTTGTAGTGGCATTCCAGAAATAAATGCTCATGGTTTGTTTTATTTGTTGTTACTTATTTTTTTCACAGGCAATTGTTCCCTACAGATCCAACAGGAATGGACAAAATAAAGTGTATTTTTAACTTGACAGATTAAGTATCATAAAAAGACATAGCCAGAACATTTTTCCTTTTCATCTTGTACAAACTTTGGACTTCTTGATGAAAAAAACTGTCACGAAAAAGGTTCTGGGTGATGCTCCCACGAATCAAATGCTTTATGACTCTTTTGCCTCCAGGCACTGTTCTAGGCATCAGGTATTGCCTAGTTTTTTGGGGTTTTTTTGTAAGGATACTCTTTGGGTACAGGGAATCATAATACTTGGAATCTTGACAGGTATCCATTAGATAGAATGGAAATGGAAATATGAGTATTTCAATCAAACAGCAAAAAGCAACAGCTTATCTTTATGATACCTGTGTTCATCTGAAAGAATTAAATTCTAACTGCAGATAACATACTTTTATTCTGACCAAAAAATTGTAATTTTCTAGCAAGGGCAGAAATCTCTTCTAATAAAGCCCAACTTATGGCTGACAAGTAATTAAAACAGAACATTTTACCAACCTTACTTATGGTCAGAGCCTGTCATACTGATGCTCTTCTTAGAGAGAGACCAGTTGAATTGCAAGTCACAAGTACACTTAACAATTAAGCATTTTAAATTAGAACTAGATTTTATGCTTGTAGGCAGAGGTTTTTATATGATAATGGCATAGTCTCATGCTGTTTAATAAGATTTCATGAGGTACAATACTTTAAGAAAATGCAGATGTCCAAATAAACCCCCCAAAGAATACTCTGGGTAGTTTTGTGTTTAGAGTAAGGGTAACTGTTGAGACAGGGACTACAGTGAATACTTAATATCAGAAAAGTTTGAGCAGAAGGGCTGGGAGGCGGGGGGGGAGGAGGATGGCTGAAGAAGGTTTCAGGGGAATGAGGTGCAGAGATCTGCACACAGAAGGAGGAAAGACAGGAGCTTTCACACATGGAGAGTGAGGTTCAGACTTGGTTCTGGAAACAGTCCTGTTAAGGTAATGTTAATCAGGGGAAAAAGAGTGGTCAGATAAATACTGAAATAAGAGAGAACTTGCAGAATAAATACTGTAGAGCTGACAATAAAAGGGAGAGAGGAAATGTTCAAAAAGTAAAAGGTTCAAAAAGTAAAAAGTTCAAAAAAGTAAAATTGGGGAGAAGAAAGAGGTAGATACTGCAGGTAGAGAAGGAATGAGGTAACCAGACCATTGTGCAGTGGCCAATGCTAGGAAGAGGAAAAGAAAACTTTCCTCCTAAACAGTTTATGTGTCTGGTAGGAGCGTCAGCAGCATGGTGGTGAGCACTGATAGACAGAAACTGGACTTTCTTATATTTTCAAGTAGAAAGAAGTTTACTGGCACCTTCTGCTATTTCTCTGCATTTATGCCAAGGAGCACAGTCACCTAACCCAATCACTGCATTTTATTCAGAGTCATATGATTTCCTTACTTTTAACTCATAGATTTTGGTTCATCAGAAAATTTTTCCGCTTGTATGACTGATGTGTGTTTACATAATATGCATGTATAAATTATGCATAAGCATTCAGGACCTGAGTAGTGGATCTCTCTCAACCAATGTACCAGGCCTGGTGGTTTTTTATATGGGCATACACCTTTTTACTGTGCTAATAAAATATAGATATGAACATTTCCAGTGCAAAATAAGTGGAATTGTTTTAAATAGGAACATATGTAAAACTTTTCTCAACTCACAAAATTAATCTTTCAGTAAAACTCAGAGGCCTGAAATGTGTGATCATTTTTGCAGAACTGCTTATGGCCATACACAGTGTTCAGAGTGAGGAATTAATTTTTCCTGTAGGAATTTGTTGTGAGGTTTGTGGTTTTTTTTTTCATGTGTGCTTACTCTACATTTCCTAGTGTCATTCAGAAGTGGAAACAGTGAAGAAAAAAAAAAACAACAGTAAATAATGATCCTGATCCCTTAAAAAACCAAAACCAACCAAACAAAAAAACTTAGAAAATGCTAGAGAACTTAACATGAAGTTTGATTTACAAATATCTAAGCTTCATTAAAAGTTCAATTTTGTCTATAGCTTTTTATTGCTGGGAAGAAAAGTAGAGGCAGTTGCCAAGGAAGTTGGATTGATCTGAGACTACTAACTTCACACTCTTTTTTTACTGGTTAATAAGTCCGTTATTTAGGTATTCTTAAGTTTGTTTGGGGTTTTTGTTGTTGTTGTTGTTGTTTTTTAAATCTTTCCTTTTAACTGTTCAAATTTGTAAAATTTAAATGCTGGACCAATTTCCCAGAGACCTTACTGGAAATCAGTTCAGTTTTGTGGAGATAGCTGGGAATTTCCTCCTTGTCTTTTCAAAATATTATAAAGAACTCTGAGGGTAAAATCTAGAACTATTAAATATACATGTGTGATAAGCAGGTTCCCCTTCAACAAAGCCAGGTAAGTGAATAGGTACAAGTTTCTGGTATGATACTTGTGGATGGATAAAGAAAAATTACCTCTCTAAGTGATCTTAAGAGGAATAGAAAGTAGTAAAAACTCCTACCTTATAAACAGAACTATCTGGTTCCAGATCTCTGCAGAGCTTTGGAAAGTTAAGTTCCATTCCCCCTATTTTCCTCATACCGAAATCAAGACAGAATCAGGCTAAATACTCCAGACAGCAAAAAGTTTAGCAAGGGTACTCATATGCCTACACATCGGTGCTTAGTTCCCATTGTGACATCTCGTGGTATCTAGGATACCTCCACGGGACCAGATGATGTGACTTCCGAGGGAGTCACACACGAAGTTAGGTGTGATGCCCCACAGGGTCTGAAATTATTCTAAATTGTTGTGCTTAGGCAACCAGATCTTCTCTGCCTTGTCTAATGAGGTTTCCTAAAGGATTATTTTGAGATTTTGTCCAAAGTCTTGTCAAATCAGAATTTAAATACATCACACAACATTTATATTTCTGCTACTTTGTTGGTGCATAGAAATAATAAAGATGAAAAACAGTAATATTTTTTTTTCTTTAAGGTTTTAGGTTTTATTTTTCTGAAATGTTCATATTTGATATTGAGGTTAAAGTACTGTGAAAAAATGTTGAATCATTAACAAAATCTGAAACCAAATTATTCTCTCTTGCATGCTAGCTTGAAGAAAAGCCTATACCTGAAAAATCTTGAATCTTTCCTACAAGTATGCTCAAGAACTGCATTTGAATCTTGAGCTGAAATTCATGGCTATGAAATTAAGTTCCTTAGAAATTGAATATGTGGAAACCAAGTCTCACAGACTTACCAAAAGACTGTCCTGACTGGACAGAAATAAGAAACTTTCTTTTTCAGGGTGTAATTAGGACAGAAAAACAAAGGGGTTTTGCAAATGGAATTGAGACAGTGAAATCATAAACAATAATCTGTATGATCTTAAAAAGAACAAATAATGCCAGATAAAGTTGATCATTCTTGTGACTGGAATTACAAAACTAATGTAGGAAAGCAATATGCCAGGTATAATAAAGATTTAATTTATGAAAATATTTTACATCATCTATCAAAATCTTCCCTTAAAAGTCACTTCAAATGGATCTGGATAGAGCAGCCACTCATGTAATCTCTGTGCTGTAGTAAATCTAAAGTGTTACCACCACTACAGGAAAGCTGGAGAGGGACTGTTTACAAGGGCGTGGAGTGATAGGATGAGGGGTAATGGCTTTAAACTAAAAGAAGGTAGAATTATATTAGATTTTAGGAAGAAACTCTTTTCTGTGAGGGTGGTGAGGCACTGGAACAGGTTGCCCAAAGAAGTTGTGGATGCCCCCTCCCTGGAAGTGTTCAAGGCCAGGTTGGATGGGGCTTTGAGCAACCTGGTCTAGTGGAGGGTGTCCCTGCCCATGGCAGGGGGGTTGGAACTAGATGGTCTTTGAGGTCCCTTCCAACCCAAACCATTCTATGATTCTATGATTCTATGATTCCCTCTGGATGGCAGGATGATCCTCTGGCATATCAGTCACTCGTCCCAGTTTTGTGTCATCAGCAAATTTGCTGCGGGTGCTCTTTGCCCCATCATCCAGATCATTAATGGAGATGCTGAACAGGATTAGACCCAGTATTTCTCTCTTATTTGTATGACAAAGACCACCCCAGTGCCAAAGGAGATCTGGGGATCAACGGTAGACTTAGTTCTTTTCTAATGGAATATTTTCTTTTATGATTTTTTTTTCATTGTTTCCTCCAGTAGCTGAAAAAATATTTTACTTTTTTATTTTAGTTTATGGAAATTATTAGCATGCAGCATTTCATTTTATTTCCACCTTTCATAACCAGTGTATATCTTTCAGTTGCCTGTTTGCAGTACTGCTGGATATTTTGTTATATTTCTGGTTTACAGATAAATAGGAACTGGTTTCCCTAAAATGTAAATATCTCAGTTGTGTATCTGTAATCTTCTACAATTGCTCATATACAGTCCCTTTCTTAACTATTTTACCTGCTCAGTGAAACCTGTTTATAATCAATACTCCTTGTGTGTTCAGTAAAGTATTCTCTATGTATAGATACACAGGTATGTATGCATTCATAAATTTATGCATAATTAGAAAATAGATATGCTGTTTCCACATTACTGCCTTTGACCTTCATGTTTTGATACATAAAATTTTCTGTTACACTTTTTTTCATATACTGATCCAATCAATCACATAAGAAAGCACGCAACTGACAGCGTGATAGTGTGCCACTGATGTCACTGAGACATGATTTCACCTCCTTGTGAGTACCCAGCTAAGTTTAGTTTAGTTTCCCACTTCCAGACCTGAAAGATTTGCTGTTAGAAAGGAAAAATTTTATGAATTCATTCAGTCAGTTGAGGCAAGAATCTTACACAAGTGAATACAAATACATTATTAGATCTTCTAAATTAATGTCTCATTTAATAATTCCCTGAAATTAATATATTCACAGATGAAGAGTGACATTTCGGGATGACAAACATAATTCTTTTCTCATCTTCTGTCCTTAAAGTTATCTTATTATTCTAAATCTTCTGATGCTGATACTTTCTTGCCTTCAAAATCACGAGTTTCTTTCCAATGCTAATAAAAACAAACAAAAAAGCCATGTAGGCGTGTGTAGCACTCACCGCACCTACATCCTGGTATTTCAAGCCCAGTCAGCTCTGCCTATGCCTATAGACACTTTGAAATTGATGCGCCTTGTCTAGAATCTGGACTTCAAAGTGAAACTGTTGTCATAAAAAACCTCACTGCTTCAGATCAGGTAAACTTTTAAACTCCTCTCTGAATAAAATAATAATAATAATAAAAAAAAAGCTTTATTTTTGAACTCAGCTTCCTCTTTGAAGTCTGGCTTCAATCCAATTTTAAAGAATCTGTCAGCAAAGTCAGCAAGGTTTGAGCTGGAGGCTTGATTTCTGCAGGCTATTCTGTCCTCAGCTCAACCCATAGAGATTTACTTGGATGTAGCCCCCAAACAGATGTGATCACGTTATTCCTCCTCCTCCGGAGCAAACTTGGAGAATTTGCTGCATAGGATGGGGAGAAAAAGAAAATAATAGACCTAAAACTGATGATTTTGTAGTAGAGACTTTCGGCGTTCTTTCGGCCTACTCTCACTTCACTCTCCTTCATCCATGTTAAAAGAGAGGGGTTAAAAAAAAAAAAAAAGGAGAGATCTTTGAAACTCGAACATGGGTCTCGTCTTCAAGACAGCTTTCTAACAAGCACTTTGTGATAGCTCCTGACTCGCTGCATTACCTCCCACTGCTGAGTGATTCCCAGCTCCTGGAACTCTAGTCTGAGCACATGAGGAGATTCACTGAAAGAGCTACAGCTAAAGCCTGTGATGTGAGATTGTAAAAATCTTACTACTGCACCTATGAAAAAAGCTATGGTACAGGATGCCTCTATCATAAATATTTCAGACATTTTTGGTCACAGAAGGAAAGTAAAACTAAATGGTTTTTTGTTGTTAACATAGTAAGCTTTAAGCATAAGCTTTAAGAAATAGCAGAATGGTTTTTTTATACTGGTTCAGCTTCCACATTCTGCATAGCTATTATTCCTCTCACGAGCTGAAGTTCAGTTGTCTTTTGATTTAATGCTCTTTGTTAAACCAGGCTTTCTTCATGGGTTACCTGTGCCATGATATCAGTTCAGGGAGAAGGAAGGTGCAACGTGTGATGGAGGATGCAATGCCACCAGCCCCAGAGAATGGAGACATGATGGAGGGGCAGGACTCTTCCAGGGTACCAGAGAATCTTGGGAAAAATTCCTTCACTTCACTGTGGTAAATGAAAATGCTTTGATGTTGGGTGAAAGTGAAGATGACACCAACTTTTTTTTACCCTTCTCCTTTTCTGAAGAAAAAGGAAATAACTTCAGGAATTTTCTTGGTTGGACATCATAAGTGTCACATAAAAATCCAAAAATCTGGGGTTTGCCCATAAGTTTTATGGTGGAGACCTTTTCAAGACTATGTAATACCCAAGCAGCAACTGAATTCAACTGCTTTCAAATAGGACCTAATTTTAAGTTTCCTTTAGCTTGGTGTGAGATTTCCCAGCATGCCTAAATTTAAATATATTCAGAGTGCCTGCTCTGCACTTACCTCCCATCCAAAGCCAGACTAGATTTCAGTCTAGATCTGAGAACCTACTTGCCCAAATTCCATGTAAATGCCACATAAAGGAGCAACCAAGGAAAGAGCTGAACCAGATTTAAAACCTGAGCCTCCATCCTCCAATGAAGCTTGGGGCGGCTGAGTCTAGAGTGTACACTCCAAGATTTCCCCTTGGTTCCCTCTGGAATTATTGACAAGAAGCTTAAACTAAGCTCCCCTGGAGTGCCTTCTGGGCTGTACTGGTGGCAGAGGTGGTTTCTTAAATTTAAGCAAAATCCACTGGGTACTTAAGGTACAAGCACACATTTCCATCTCTGATTTTCAGAAGTTTTATTTCTGTGTATATATGAATCTCTCTGTAGAAATTAAAGGAAATAAAAATGTTAGCAAAGCTCCATAAACAGTACTCAACTAATAACAACTGCATGTCTTCAAGTGGTTATGGAGCTTAATACATGTTATTAAGTTGAAACATTCCAGAAGGCTGAATAGTAACACTGATAGTAACACACGTACAAATCTTGTCAAAAATAAACAAAACTTTGTGATATGTTTTATGCTGAATGTTGTGTATTACTTAATTTTTTACTACGGCACTTAAGGTGTTGTGGGAGCTTCTGACATAGGTAAAAGGTGAAAAATAGTCTTTAAGGTCTAGAATGTAACAAATACACAGAGTTAAAGAAGAAATCAGGAAAAAAAAAATTATTTGTGCAAAAATCAACCTGCTTCCCTCTGGTTAGCATGGCAGAAGTATCTTTATTGGGTACTTGAATAGCCACCAAAAAAGTGGCAGAGGGAAGAAGGCTATCAAAAATGTACATTTAGGTAAGTGAAATAGGGGTAATCATTCATCATGGTGGGGTGTTTTTTGTTGTTTTTTTTTTGTGTGTGTGTGTGCGATTGGTTGTTTTTTTTCCTGCAAATTGATTCATATGAAAGAATAGTTATGTCTATGACCAAGTTTAGTTCCCCAGGTAAGAAACGTGTGCAGTAAGTTCTGCCCCAGTGTGCCTCCTTCCTGCTTATACCACAGCGTACTTTTATGAAGGTTATTTGCCAGATTCAGTGTGACTCTGTTATGCACCTTACTTAACTGAGGACGCATCTACAGTTCAAGTGTATAGTGCTGGGAGGCAAACTAGCTATCCTGAAGTCCTGCTTACTCATCTAATTCTCCTACCCTCTTCCTCCTCAGCTCTCTCAAGAAAGACCAACGCA
The DNA here is from genome assembly GCA_013400195.1 of Aramus guarauna. NCBI lineage: Eukaryota > Metazoa > Chordata > Aves > Gruiformes > Aramidae > Aramus > Aramus guarauna. Next base: position 670,053 of record VXBL01008793.1, read on the forward strand.
TCTGAACTCTCCCAAAGGGTGAGTCAGTCTGTCTTAATTAGGTTCCTAAGTTCATCACGCTGGATATGAACTGAAGTCTTCATCTCTATCATACAGAAAACAAAATATGACATACAGCAATATTAGATAGCTTTTTTAAGAGAATGAACTACTATTAACTTATACAGTAACCTGAAGTTCAAGCAAGACACTTCAGTGTTACAATTCTTACAGTTCTTGTGGTTTGTTGTTTTCCATGAGCCCCCAAAGGGTTAATTCAACAAAGTGGTTTTGTATGCAGTTGTATAACATAAACGTGCTCACAGGGTACAAAATTATTATGTGAACAATAAGTGAGCCCTGCGCCTGCCAAAAAAAGAAATAAGGGCGGATGCAATTTTTGAACTCTATTCAACGCAAAATGCAGTAGTTTCCACCTCTTAATGGTCCATAAGGGTAATGATAACACAGGCTAGACTTTTAAAAGCTATTAATCAGCTCCCATCGATGTCAGTGGGAGTTTGATCTTTAAATACCTCTAAAACTTTTGTCCAATATACTTGCACATTTTTAATTACAAGATTGTTTGCATAACTAGTTACAAGGAAAAAAAAAAAGGAGGAAAAAAGGAAAGAACAAGAGGAATAAAAGTTTTGACCCTATTTCAGTAAGTTTCTAAGTATTTGCATGTCTCCAAACATGTAAACAGTCAGGTGTTGTTGGGTCTCTGGGTGAAGCGTAAAGTAACATCTGTATTTAACACCTTCCTATACCAGAATTTCTCTTCTACTCCTACATATGCAAATAAATCTATTCTGAATATATTTCCTAATGCTATGGATTATCAATATAATTTTCACAATGTATTATCAAAACATTTAACCTTTGCATTAGTGAAAACTAGTGAGGGCTGCATTGATAAATGTGAGATATTTTTAAGTCAAAAAGAGATTTTGAAGGATGAAGGCTTTTGTGGTGCCCTAATAAGTTTATAGAATTAATTAATTAAATAAATAAATAAATCAGTTGGGTGTGTTTTCCATGTTAAAATTTAGAAATCTAAGACAGCGAAAGGAAAATGACAAGAAACAGTTCTTAAGCCTGTCATGTTCCAATGGGTTTGAATTTTTGTTGTCTCTTTTCTCAGTGCCTTAATTCTGGCACTGAGGAGGAGGATGGGATAGCCAGAAAATCAGTATAATAATAAGTTTTTTTTTACACAGGACTACACTAGGACTAAATGCACTTTAAAAATGTCTATACTCTTACCTTCACACCTTTTTTGTCATCCTTAGTGGAAGTTTCCGTCCTATTCTGAACTTACAATGCTAGCCTTTCAGTTCTTGGCATAATGGCAAAGGCAAAGAGGAATGATATAGCTGAAGAATATGATCATTAACATCCACATGATTCCATCTTATCTTGTTTTTACTTAAGCTAACAGAAAGGCGCTTAGTGTATCACTAAAACATTGATATATGAGAATTTGCCAGAAAACTCCATTAAAAAAAAAATCATCTCTAAGAATTTTTATAACTAACAGTAAAGGGTACCTCAATGTCTATTTCAAAGCTGATTTGATGAATACAGAAAAGGTCAAACTAAAAATAACTAGACTGAATCAGTTATAAGTGTAGTAACATATGCCTCATTTAATAATGAACTCTAAATTTGCTCTGCAGTTTAAGTAGTATCATGAATGCTAATTCTGACAGTAAAGGGTTATGAACTACCTGTCTGCTCAAGTCTGGCACAAGGTCAGGCAGTTATAGAACTAATGAAAACCCTGATGTACCAAAAGGTGGATGATTGACACGAGTCTGCTAACTGAAGAAAGTGCTGAGGAACTCTGGTGCATTCAAAATGACAGTGTCCTGAAACACAATTTACAACACTCCATTTTTTTAGCCCAAGTGTAGTAATAAGCCCAAGTGCTTATTGTCTGCATCAACAGTGCCAGAATTCAGGGCACATTGTATTAAACTTTTACATGACAATCACCAGGGAATTTTTTCTGGTATGGCTTGTGATGATCAACCTAAGGCCGTTATACTCTGAATATGTGATTATGCTTAGAAGTATTTTTCTTGTATATAATTCAGAGCATCCTGAAAGGATGAAGAGGAATTATTGTTAAATCTTTGTAAGTGAAAGAAAGCATAAAGCTGTAAAACACTCAGCTAATAACTTTAGAATTGATTATTTTAAATTGTTTGAAAAACCTGTGTTCTTCCATATGCCAGGAGAATCTTTGTTCCTTCTACCTCCTCCTGTGCACTTCTCTTCCAGACCTTTGCATATTACATGATCAATTTTCATCCATTTATTTCATTTTTAGAGCAATCTGCAATGCTATGACTATTTTTATTTAATTCCTAGCTTTTTTGTAAGTAATGACATGTTTTTAGAACATTGAGATACTGGACAACAAAGCATGTTCATCTAATCACTTATAATGGGTATCAGAATGGCTAGTGTTAGCAAACAATTAAACAGCAATACATTATTCAGAAACCTTGAAAATATGCAATAGGTAAAACAAACACCTTTTTTCCTGAAGCATAGTACTGCTCTGAGACAATTCTTTCACCCATGTAGGAATTCAGCTACCCAGAAAATGATTAAAAGATGGATCTGAGCTACCAAACTGAGACATTAATCTGGATTATCAAGATTTCATGATTTAGAGACATTCTGATCTGAGTAACTTTCAGGTGCACAGCAGCTCAGAAAATTTCAGTTCAGTTCAGGTAGGATTCTAATTTTAAGAGAAGTTAAGAGGTACAGTAGATCATTGAAAAGAAAGTTTTTCTGGTCCAGTAAAAAAAATGTATTGAATAGGCAAGAGATGAGATCCTTTCGTACCTAGTAGTAAAAGGATTTTGTTAAACAGAGAAAGGCAGAAGTTTGAATCCCATATAACACTTCTCAGCTATAGGCTTCTTATAGTCTTTATGGCTGGGCAAATGCCTGTAAATGTGTAAGTATCACATCAGTGACCTCAGCAGAAGTGTCTACATGTCAGCTTCTTTTTTCATTTGGCTACAGGATATCTATCAGATGGTATTTGAACAACTCCCTTTGCCAAGTTTTCAGTGACTAGACGTTAACACTACTGTATGTAAGCTGCATGATTACCAGGAACACATTCTTGTAAAACCATTTTGTTAGTTACGATATACTCCAGGAAATTGTCTATAATAGGCCAAGTTTCTGACTTTAACTCTAGTGCTAATCATTATTTTACCTAAATTTGCCAAGCAGTCATTATCAACCAGCAGGATTTCTAATCTTTTGTTTTAAAGGATACTTGACTCAAATACCTTTTTCAGGGGAGGCGGCTAGGAATATACCCATACATAAATATTCATACTCCCATACTGTATCCATATATGCATACATGAAACACACAATCAATATGTTTTACAGATACTGATCCTATACAAAAAGCAGAACACCTCCTATGCTAACTGTACACTGACACTTGAACAGACCATCACTAATCCAAAAGGAACTGATCGTTACAGCTTGACCAAACCGGGAAGAGCAACATGATGTTGCTTTTCCAGTCACACAGTAACTGGCTGGAGAGATGACTGAAATATAAAAGAATATCTATTATCTCCATATTTTGTCTCCAATCCCTCCTTCCATCATCCTTCTTCCAGGTTTCTCAACTTGTGGAATTTCTACAAATTTTACTCTTTTTAAGCACATAGTTTGTTCAAAGCTGTAAAGTTAATTTTTTGAAAATTCAGTCCTTTTTTGAGTCCCCCCAAATCATCCTCTGTTCTGTTCATTAGTGCAATGGCAGCATTTACTCATTATTTTTCAGCTGTTTTCTTTTATAAGGATTTTTTAATAAGTATCATTTTTCTTTTGTTTGTGTAACATGGTGTAAAGTGGAGTTGAGATCTAATTCAGTCAAAACAGTGACAGTCTGTTGGTCAGTAGGAACTATAATTTCCATGGCTTTTGAGATGCTGCATGTAGAATAATGTGTCTAGTACTCAATCCCCAAGTTCAGCAAGTTATCCACATTTAAATGGGCTGAGGGGAATTGGGTTTGCCTAGACTCAAAATAGAAAAAATAGAAAGGCTGTGGAGGAATGTGATTCCTCTACCTGATGGCGGTTAAAAAGAAGATGAAGCCAGATTCTTCTCAGAGTGTCACAGAGAAAGAACAGGAGGCAATGATCACCAGTCACAGCAAAGGAAATTCCAGCTAGATATGGGCACTATCTTTGACACAAAGAAGATTTAATCCTGGAACAAGTTGCTTGGGCAAAGGTTGGACAAAGGCTGAAGTAACCTAGTCTTATTTCAAAGCTGATCCCTGATCAGGATGTTGGACTATATGAGCTCCAGAGGTCCCTCGTAGCCTAATTAATTCTAGGAAGCCTAATGCTGATTGTGATGGAATTATTGGTCTATAATGCTGTGTAAATCCTCTAGGTGACCTTTTAAATGTGATAAAGATATAACTGGAGTTTAAGAAATGAAAACAAAAGGTGATAAAAAGTAAGATAAAAAAAAGTAAACAAAACATTCCTTGCATTTGTATTGTGTCTCTCTGCTGCCTGTCAGTTACAATGTAATGTATACATTCTTCTGTGAGTTTCAAACATGCATTTTCTGCTGCTGTATGTCACCACAGTAAATCTATAATAACGACAGTTTTTACCTTTTAAATAGTATAAGGAAAATGCATTTACACATGATGGTGAGACACAAGGTTAATGGTGATCACGTGCAGCCACAATGACAGAACCAGAAAAAAAACATTCATTACCATTCCAGCACGTGCAAGAATCAAGATTTGTACAAAGCTGCTGAACATAGCAGATTTTCACAGTGATTCAAGGCAAAGCCATTTAGCACAGATGTTTCTGTAGTTGTGATGCACTCAGAAAATTCAGTGTTCAGTGGTCCTTGAACACACATTTCCTGTCTATATGTTGCATGCTGAGTAATATGGCCCAATATGCCGGCCAGTTCCATCCCACAGGGAAGTCTGCTGCCTCACTGGGGAGCAGGTTAGGGATGTTACTAGGAAACTCCCTGGTCTGGTACGGACCTCTGATTATTACCCTTTATTGATTATGCAGCTTGGCAGTGATGAGCTTGCAGAGAGAAGCCCAAAATCAATCAAAAGGGACTTCAGGGCACTGGGGAGACTGGTGGAAGGATCAGGAGCACAAGTGGTGTTTTCCTCAATCCCATCAGTGACAGGGAAGAACAAGGAAAGGAACAGGAAAACTCACCTGATGATTAACACGTGGCTCAAAGGCTGGTGACATCAGAGCAATTTTGGGTTCTTTGATCACAGGGATGTTTACACAGCACCCGGCCTACTGGCAGTGGATGGAGTTCAACTCTCTCAAAGGGGGAGAAGGATTGTTGCTCATGAGTTGACAGGGCTCGTCGAGAGGGCTTTAAACTAGGTTCAAAGCGGGAAAGGGATATAACCACGCTAGCTGGAGAGGAGCCTAAGTGCAACAAGCCAATGTTGGGGGTGGAATCTATGGCCCAGCTCAAGTGCATCTACACCAATGCTCGTAGAATGGGGAATGAACAAGAGGAGTTGGAGATGTGTGTGCGCCTGCAAGGCTATGACCGTGTTGGTATTATAGAGACATGGTGGAATACCTCCTATGACTGGAGTGTTGACATGGAAGGGTACAAGCTCTTTAGAAAGGACAGGCGGGGTAAATGGGGAGGGGGTGTTGCCCTCTATGTCAGTGACCAGCTGGAGTGCATGGAACTCCACCTGGGGATGGAGGAGGAGCTGACAGAGAGCCTATGGGTCAGGATTAAAGGGAGAGCCGGTGCAGGGCATATCGTAGTGGGAGTCTGCTACAGGCCACCTGACCAGGGAGACTGCGTGGATGAGGCTGTCTATAGGCAGATAGGAACAGCCTCATGTTCACAAGCCCTGGTCCTTACGGGGGACTTCAACCACCCAGACATCTGTTGGAGGGACAACACAGCAGAGCACAAGCAACCCAGGAGGTTCCTGGAATGTGTGGATGACAACTTTCTCCTCCAAGTGGTAGAGGAGCCCACGTGTAGAGGTGCCATGCTGGACCTTGTTCTCACCAACAAGGAGGGCCTGGTAGGGGATGTCAAGCTCAAGGGCAGCCTTGGCTGCAGTGACCCCAAAATGGTGGAGTTCGTGATCCTCAGGGCAGCGAGGAGGGTGCACAGCAAGCTCACTACCCTGGACTTCAGGAGAGCAGACTCCAGCGTCTTCAGGGATCTGATGATAATTAATACAAAGAAATGGAAGGAGCCTAGTCTAGATAAAGTATACTTGCTTGCAGGTTATGGAGTGCAGGGAAAAGGATGATGAGATTTTGTTTGGTTTATTTTTATGCTTCTATGTTTTTTTATCCTCTACTTTTGTTCTAGGATTTTGGAGTTTGTTTTTGTTTGCTTGCTTGCCTGCTTGATTTTTAGGATAGGGATTATTTAGCACATGCTGCTTCATTGTGGGCTGAAAGAATGGCAAGAGCTGTGATCAACCATGTTGGAGTTCTGTTTCATTCTGTCCTTCAGCAACATGAAGAATGCTTCATATCTGTTCCAAAAAGCAGGAATTTGCTTTCCATTAAGATCTGATAAATTGGATTTGAAATCAGAACCACTGGATTGTGAGAGAACAAGGAATATGTGGAATACTCTTGGAAGGGGAGAAGGAAGAGAAGAGAGTATAGGAATGCAGGAGACCACATAAAACGTGCAATCCAGAGATGAACTTAATATGGGGATGAATTGTATCAAACAGAAACACATGACAGAGAGAAAAGACAATATGAGAGAAACCTGGACATCAAATGGAATTAGGAGATAAAATATTAAATTTAGAGTGAAGAGAATGGTATAGAAGCCAGTGGTGGAACTTGTTGGAATAAGCTACTAATTAAAACCAAGTAAAACAAGAAAATGCAAAACGTTTTATGACTGAGTACTAGAAGAAGGAAGGTTATGCTCTGAATCTCTATATTAATTCAGTTCACAATCCCATCTCACCATTATGTCCTGGTCTCCTCATTCTGGCTATGCCTCCAGGAACAGTAGCAGGATCCCTTACCAATTAGAAGTAGCACTGGTCTCGCTCTCTGCAGAACTAGGAGTAGTTCTGTGTCATCATATCCGGTCTCTTGCCTTAGAAAAGCACTTTGTCTTACTCTTTTTCCCTTTCCTTATCTGCCAAAAAATATTTTCCTGAGGATGTGTCACAGTCTTCAGTCATATATATAGATGATGTTGAAAAGGACCACACAAAAGAGAGCTCCTAAAGCTTTCTATTCTCTTTCTTTTTAGGTGTTAAAAAAAACAGGAGAACAGTGATGTTGGAAGTGGAAAACCAGAGATCATTTATTCTTTTGCCTTTCCAGATCTGAACTTTCCATGTGACTAAGTCCTCATTCATGATGCAGAGAAAGCTTATCCTAAATATATATATATTGGTAAAGGTATATGAAAGAAGGCTATTCCTTCTTCATCGCATACAGTATGGCTTGTCATTAGGTCACAGAGTGGAACATCCTCTTATGCTATCTCAGGGACCATTTGCTCCATAATCACTATGCATGAAGTGGAACTACTTCAAGAACAGAAGTTGAGACTGACCTACTGCAGATGTCCCACAAACGAATCTTCAGAGCTCTGCTCTGAGAGATACAGATGTTATACATGGCGATGCTCTAGCCACCGACTACTAGATAAAAGGTACAGAACTCTCTCTTCCATGGCCTGTCTATTGTGAAATGAGGCATATATAAGTATCACAGTCTAAAATAGGGTTCAAAGTGGTGAACCCTGCTCACGTTCTCCCAGTAGTGCAGACTGTATCTGTATATCTAATTAATTTTTAAACATATATGACACAGGGAAGCAGCTTTTAGAAGAGCAATGAAGAGCTTCCCCTCACTCATACTCATGTTGTTCCCAGGTAGTACTTTAAGGTAGAAACATTCCTGCAAGATAGGCTTTGTGAGATTTGATTTCTCTGAATCAAAAAGGAAATTTAGGGCAACAGTGTCTCACATTCTGTGTGAATGTTCAGCATTCAGCTATAGTGTAGCCAGGAACTACACGACAAAGCAAGGTAACATGAATAGTTACTTTAAAAGTAGTGACCACTATTCTATTTTTCAAAGAGAAAGCTTAGTCACTTTCTTCACAAAAGAGTTCATGGTTGCAAACTTAGGCAGAGATAAAATACCTAAATTTCTCCAGTACTACCCATCACCTACTGCAGAGAGTAAAACATCCACTGAGTGGTCTGTTCTGCAGCAGTTGACCCTCCCACAACATAAAGGATTTTTGCACAGAAATCTCTGTTGAAAGACCCTACTTGCCAAACTCAGGACACTTTCAGGACTAGACACTTTGCGTGTCAGATCCTTTGCACATAACACAGGATGTGCTGCTGTCCTGCAATCTTTTCAAATGCTACCCAAACTCCCCCTTTCATGGCTTGCAGGGCAAAATGGTGTGAGATAAAGGACCATATTTTACAGTCCACAATAATTTCACACTAGTATAATCCTACTGATTTGGATGAAGTTTCACAGGTACTTGGCTGTTGCAGCTGAAAAGATAGTCAGGCCAGTAGCATCAGGGGTTGAATGGCTGCGCTGAGCTCAATCTGAGCTACCAGATGGGTGGAGTGACCTGATTACCTGCATATAATAGCAAGAGAGGTTGGAGAGGTCAATCTCACTTCCAGCGTGATACATGTTATGTCAGAATGGTTTTTGACAGCTCCCACTGGCTCAAGAATGACTCCTGCTGACTGAGAAATGCTTATGACAGCTCCTACTGACCCGGCCAGTGGGAAACAGCCCTTTAACTCAACTGGGATAGATGGTACCGACAAAATACAAGAGGTCCAGGTCAGATCTCAAATAGTGTGTTAGTACATTGTACTCAGAAAATAAAGTCACATAGTCTGGTCCTCCTCCAAGTAGTTAATCCAAATTGGAGTATCATAGCTTGCCTAATATGCTTAATAATATATTGGTAAAGATCCTAAGTGATTAATCTTCTTTCGGCTTTCTCTCTTGCTCAGCTTTGATTGTTTATAATCCTCATTATCCATTATATTTATTTATATAAATATATATATTATATTTTTACACAGATATTATATAAAAATATACATTTATATATATATTACTGAAAGAAGTCCAGAAAAAACATTGGTATAAGAAATTACTCTAACCATGAGTACTAAAATAAATCTGTGTACAATCAAACTTAACTTAGTTAATCAAGATGGTACATGAATATATTTTAGCAGAATGCCATGGTTCTGTTCTGCCTTAAAGGATGATGGGTATCTTCCCCATCATCCTTTGCAAAAAACTCTGTATACAGAGAAGTAGCTGTAACATGGAAGAAAAAGTTCAAGCTGTTCAAGCTGGTTGCCGCTGAGACAGAGACCTGAAAGTGAATGATGTGCTGAAACACAAAGCTGCAGGATGAGATCAATATTTCTGCCTTTTAATCTTGTCTCCTCACCTTCTCTGCTTGCATGCTTTTAAAATTTGCTGCTCACCGTACTGACCAGTAATAATCACCATATTTATATTGGAATTCATCTCCTTTACATCTGTTGGCATATGGCTTTCAAGATGCTCCATCCTTTTTTGTCAAGAATGTATAACTTCAGGGTCAATCAAGTACAATCATTTGTGTTTTACATCAGCAGAGTTCATTTATGTATATAGAAACAAAAGCCCTAATGAGTTACGGTGAATCATATAATAAAGATCTCTCCTGACTTATGCAAATTTCTCACATAAATTTTATTCAAATAAGAACAAAAAAGGCCTAAACTATAAAATGAAGTCTCACATTGGTGACACATACTTGATCTTTGCATGTGTGTATTAGTAATTCCTTATAGTTCTCTGTGTTAATAATTTGCATTTACCTCTTAAAGTTTTCCCTTTGAAAAGTTTATAGTTGAACAGACATTAGTATTGAAAGATTGGAATCGCTTTTCTGATAGAATGCCTTGCAAGAATGACTTGCTGAAGTAAAATATCATCCGTTTGCTCAGCCCTGGTTGTTATATATAATTGATTACACAAATACAAATTCATCACACTAGGATTGCTGAACCATAAAAGAGCCAATATGGAGGCCTGCCTACAGCAAAAACTGAACATTTTTTTCAGAGCCAATAATATTTGTAACATACTTATATTTCTGCTTTATGTTGCACATACAGTTACCTAGGGTGCACACTGTGGCTGGTCTTCTGTTTTCACTGAAGCCAGAACATGGAACCAGAATAATTCTATGAATAAGATACCTGCTGGGTCATTCTCACCTGCACTGATCTTACGAATCATATGAATCCTTCCCTATCAGTCTCTGCTTCTTTCCGTTCACTATAATGGAAGCACAAAGCATGTAGCACAGAGACAACCATCTCAGATGTCATCAGCTTTTTGCTTCCACAAAAATCTAACCAATTTTCTGCCCACATTTTCAAAGGTGCTTAAATTCTGGTACTGAAGTTGAGCAGAAATGTTCTGGGCTGACCCTGGCTGGCAGTTAAGCCCTCACCCAGTCACTCACTCGCTCACTCCCCCGGCAGGATGAGGGACGGTATTGTAAGGGAATATGTCAGAGAAAACCTTGTTCGTTGAGACGAAGACAGTTTTATAAGTAAAGACAAAGAAGAAAAGAAACAGCTGATGCCAAGGCAGTCACTGACTACCTCCTACCAGCAGAACAATGAGCAACAATTACCTTGGAAAAACTCTCCCTCAGTTTTATTGCTGAGCATAGAGTCATATGGCATGGAGTATCCTTTGGGGCAGCATACAATCTACTGAAGAAAATTAACTCCATCCCAGCTAGACTCAATGCAAAAAAGATATTCTTAAAGACATTCCTCAGTTGCCATCTAACACCATAAAACTGTATCAGGTGCAGTTGCTGAGGCAGTGGCAGGACTGACCTCTGTAAGGAGGGGGTGGGCCTGCCCTCGGCTGGTTCCAGCCATCTCCAGCCGGCCCACCACAGGACACAGCTGAGCCCCTCAGTGAAGATGGTGGCACTTCTGGGAAAACAGGCTTAAGAAAGGGCAAAACACTACATGGAAGTGAGGACAAAGGTGTGAGAAAGAGCCCCGAGGACACGAAGGCCAGAGAAGAAGGAGGGGGAGGAGGTACTCCAGCAGCCAGAGCACAGATTCCTCTGCAGCCCATGGAGAAGACCAAGATGAAGCACGTATTTCCACACAGCCCATGAAGGACCCTACACTGGAGCAGGTGGACATGCACTGAAGGAAGCTGAAGCCCGTGCAGAAGACCACACTCGAACAGGTGAAAAGTGTGAGGAGGAAGGAGTGGCAGAAAGGACCTGTCATGGGCTGACCCCCCCATTCCCTATTCCTCCATGCTGCTTTGGGAGCAGGATTGTGGGAGAGGAGTCAGGAAAAAGGAGTGAAGTTGAGCTTGGGAAAAAGGAGATGGGGGGAAGATGTTTTAGGGTTTTTTTTTCTTTCTTTTTTTCTCACCATCCAAATCTATCTTAATTGTCAATAAATTAAATTAATTTTCCCCAGGTTGAGTCTATTTTGCCTGTGATTCCAATTGGTAAGCAATCTCTCTGTCCTCATCTCAGCCCATGAGATTTTTCATCTTATTTTCTCCCTCTGTCCTGTAGCAGAGGAAGAGTGAGAGAGCTTCTGGGTGGACATCTGGCAGCAAACCGAGGAGATCAACTCACCCCAAGGTTAACCCATCAATAACTGATGTTACTCTACAGCTAACAATTTGCTTATGACTAGGGTAAGCCCTTACTGAAGTCTGATTCTCACACAGATTCCACCCATTTTGAACTGCCATTTTCATAGTGACACTCTCTACTTCAAACATGCTCTAAAGATGTCCGAGAGAGTGTAGCCTAGTTTAGCAGAAAAGTAGTGAATTTGGCAGGGTACTTACCTGAGCTCTGTGAGTCAAACATTCACATCCATCCTCTGTATTCAAACTTCAATTCATATCCCATAGGAAGGCCCTCATGCTAAGGGTGAACCTATTTCCTATTTAAAATATTCAGAATGACTCAGGAGCAAAGTGTTCTACATCTCAGGCTAGTTTATCTGTGTAACACACCCAATTAAAAGTGTGTCTTCAGTCTGAGATGCTTTTTGCCCAATGAAAGAGGAGACTGTGATGATGCCATATAGCTGCATCAGCAGCAGCCATACATTTCAGCACAACAGTACATAGGGAAAAAACCCCACAACATTGTAAGGTTTTAAACAAACTTCTTTCTGACCAAATCAATATTAAAGAAAAGTCTGGATCACAAGGGATGCCCAACCCAGTAAAGTCTAATATCTGGAAAATGATCTAAAAAATGCTATGTTTGTGTTCAAGATCTCCCTTCATGTAAGGTGTACATGCCTTTATAAAAAGTGTCCAAAATTCTATCTTGGGAGCTATTCTTTTTTCTCAACCTGAAACTCTGGTTCGTATATAGGTTGTGCTACACTCAGTGCAGAAACATGGGGACTCCTACTGCCTACAAAGATCTGCCCATGAATTATCATTGATGGTTAAATTATTACAATAAATGTTCAAACAGACTTTGTTTCAGACTTTTAATGCAGTCATTACTAGTAGTATCGTTAGGGCTCTCAGTGCTCATTTACCCATTTGACAATTAATGCAATAATATTCACCTCATATTTCTGTCCTGTTCAATTAAAACTTTGGAAATTCTTATCAATTTCCTGAGTAGTTTCATACAGAGTTGGTAATACAGAAACTCCATTCATCACACCTCCCTCTACTTCTCTAAGACCCTCTATGCTTACAATTTTGCCAGCCATTATTTGTTTAAAGATCTCCAGTTTCTTGATGTTTGGCTCCAGTAGAATTTTGAAATTATGTAGTTAAAACATTTATGTCATTTCTGAGAGAAATTATAGGGAAAAATGCTTTAGATAATCAATGGCAGCAGCCTGCATCCAGACTTGGTTCTATACAGCCATGTTTTTAAAGTAGCTCCTACAGAAAAACCTGCAGACACACTGTCTTTCTGCAAAAGCTGGGATATATGGAAGAATATCTAACTCCAAGATTTCTCTTTTGTTATTTCCCAAAGATGACCATAAACCCAGTCTCAAATCCAGGCTGGAATACAGACAATTGGACAAAAGGCAAGTTGAGACTCAACTAAAGGTTCAGGCCAATGCTTATAATATAGGATAGAAATTACTATTGATTTTCCTTTTGCCATTAAATTAAAATCCTCTCAAATTCAGCTAGGTGACATATTTGGGGAAACAAACAAACAAATAAACAAACAACCCCCCCACACACATGATCAGAAGATACTTTTTCAGGCTTTAAGCCGATACACTGTAAGATACCTAGTACAAACATATTTTTGTTCCTTGTGTCAACACTGCCTAGCACTACCTTGTGATTACAGTTTCAAGGCACAGAGGCAATTATAACACATTCTCTGAAGATTTTAATTTGTCAAAAGGATATATAAAGATAAAAATATCTCTAATGTTTAAGACCAAAGTCTATCTAACTCAACATCCTGTCTTTGAAGTGGCCAGTAAGGGATGAAGAATTTAAATATAACCAACTAAAACAAAACAAAAAGCCACAGCGCTTTCTTTGTTATGTCCTTTCAGCTTCCAGCAATATATCCATTAAGGATTTCCTGAGCTAGGGAATCACTTTGTCATGTTTAACAGCTCTTGAGAGCCTTTTCTTTCATTAATTTGTATAATCACTTTTTTAAACTCATTTATGCAGGTGGCCTCCACAATATTCTGTGGCAATCAGTTCCACAATGAAATTATGTGACCTGTGAAAAAATACTTCCTTCTGTCACTGTAGACTTGTTACCTAATAATTGAATTGGCAACATGTAATTCCAATTGTTGGCATGATAAATCTTCCCTCTTTCCACGATGCTCTTGACTGTATAGTTTTTATTACAAACTTCCTCAGTCATTCTTTTGTTTTATTTTGCTGTCTGCTTTTCTTTTTTTCTTCGCCCTGAGACTTCTAGTGCATTTTGCTTGTCCTTGGACATAAGCTATTCTCTACCTCTGATCATTCTTGTCACCATCCTCTGTACCTTTCTTAGTTCTCATATATCCTTTTGAAATGAGGGATTAGAACTGTATATTGTATTCAAGATGTAAGCACCATCATAAAGTGAATTTCTATGGATTTCTATGGTTGTATAGTATTTCAGATTTTCTTCTCAAATCCTTCCTTAATAATTACCAACATTCTGCTTGCCTTTGTGACCACTGCAGAGTATTGATCCGATGTTTTCTGAGAAATATCCAAAGTCTCCAAAATCCTTTTCTTGGATTGGAGTCATGAATTTAGTCCGTCACAGCATATGAGCATTTACTGCTATTTTAACCATGCTGATTGCTTTGTACTTGTTGACGTTAAATTCCATACTACATTATATCATGCCGTCAGTGAGTCTCATAAGTTTTTGTGCAGCTCTTTGCAGTCAGCTTTAGTTTAGTGTCTCCTGAATAATTAAACAGGTAGTTAATAACTGTAGCATAACATATACACAAGAGGACTCAACAAAGACAGGGCAGACATTTCTTGACATTTCACTGCTCAACTTTGCAGGTTCAATGTTATTTTAGTATTTTAAAGCTATGGTTTAAAAATGTAGTTGCATTGTCTCAAGTGGACATCAGTAAATAATTGTGTGTACACACACATGCACACACAGTAACAAGTATACATATGGTCACTAAAATAAAAAAGACTGATGGCTATCAGGGTATTCAAAACACTATTCAGACATATAGAAATACCTTAAAGAAAAAGAAAAGAGTACAACTTATCCATAAAAATGCACATAAGGACACAGACAAGCACCCACTCAGTGTAAAGAGATTGTGTACTGCAGTCAATTCCTCCAAGACACCTCAGCATACAGGAACGTGTCTGAATGGCAGTGGGCATTCTTCCATTATACATGAGTAACAGTTGTCTTGTAGTCAGCACATCTTCATTTCAAGTTACATATTCAAAAACCCTGACCTTTAAAGTAAAAAAAAAAAAAAAAAGAAAAAA
>VXBL01008793.1:685167-710740 GCA_013400195.1 Aramus guarauna
AAAAAAAAAAAGCAAAGAAAGGAAAAGTAAGTTTGTTTTATTCATGGCTTGGAGTTTTGCAGTATTGTATGATTGACACAGAAAGAAATATTATGTTGTACAATTCTATGGCAGACAGGCCCAGGGCTATTCAGATGAGAGAACTAATAACCATGCTGGCAAAAGAAATTTCTTATTAAAACCTTGTTAAGGAACTACAATAATTCATTAAGGGTTATATCATTATAAAAATCCATCATTGTTATAGACTGTTTCCTGGGGCTTCGGTTTAGTAAAGTTTGACATGCCCTTTATGCTCTGAAATTAGGTAAAGCTAAAAATGATTTATGCACCAAAAATGTTAAACATTTTATAAAGCACAAAAATAACTATGCACAGCTTCCTAACCTTGGCATAGTACCTCAGGGGTTCACAGCCTAAGAAAAAATGTCTTATAAAATAGACAGTTTAAAGCCTTGTATATTCAATGGGTCGAAACCTGCTTACATTAAAAACAGTGGGACTGCAAATGTCTTCAGTAGGAATAAGCTTTTGCACATGGAAAATAATCGTGTGAGAAGAAACACCATTACCTAAGGGTAACATCAAATTGGTCTAATGAGATGAGACCAAATGAAAAAAAAAAAAAAAGAAAAAAGAGAAAAGAAAATTAAGAAGAAAAAAACCCCAACAAATATTTTTTTGTTTGATTTAAAAATATCATGGGCTAAGGCTCAATAGGTATTTTGCAGGATTAATTTCTGTCCTTGTTCCATGCATATTTTCACTTCTGGCTAAAATTATGGAAATCATCTCCTCCCAGCACAAAACCTGTTTTATTATTTAAAATGAAATGAGGAAAACTGCATCAGATGCAAAGATTACTTAAGGTTCCCTCAGAGAAGTAACGGGCAAACAATGTGAAATCTGCCTGCATAACAACTTGTGGATAACACTACGTTACCCGTCACGGTCACCAGCAGTACCACAGTGACATTATCTGTGGAGATCAAATTCCATTCAGAAGGACAAACTGCTCTGAACAGAGCTGCAGAAGAGTCTCTGTCAGTGGCGTAGGTTCATCATGAAATGGGCTGTTTGGACCCCATCTACTAGTGGGCAGTGGTACAAATGAACACTAGCCAGTCCCTCACCGGTCATCAGCCAGATGTTTATATCCAAAGTTATACACTTTTCATATGCATCATTAAGATCCATTTAGATTAATCCAATGCTCAGTTTTATTATATGCCCAAGTCATAGTTCTTCCAGAATATCCAGACTAGTTATTTTTGCAGTTAATGCTGAAATTAATAGAAATATATCACACTAATTGGCACACTTGTTGGTTGTCATGTTGACAGGTCAAGTGCTGAACGGGTCGTGGAAACCGAAAATACCTCTCGCTTTTGAGATGGTCCTTGTCAATCAGAATTGAGGTACACTGGAAAGACAGCATGGAAAAGCTTGCACTATTGATGCTTTAGCTGTACTAGCTTTTTGGAAGATGGTTGTTGTTCCTCTCCACAGTTAAGAGAGAGGACTCTCATTGGCAGGGCTGTCAGACATTCTTTGTAGGTATTAAATTCATATATGGCCACTTGTGCATGCTCTTGGTGAAAATGTAAAACCTATGCAATGCATATACATTGTAATTCTCAGAATCTTATTCTGAGCAAAGAGGAAGCACACATATAAAGACAATAATTTCTTGTTAGCATAACTGAAATCGCAACAGTCTAATCAATATTAGTCCAAATCTAATTTTTAAAGAAAATGAAAGAATACTAATACTGTTGGAATTGCTATATGTGAGCTCCCTACTTTCTATCCCTTTTCCTGGTGATACACTCACCCTGCCCCTGCTCCCTGAGGTCCCAAAGTTGGTGGTTTCATTCTGGGGTGTGTGTGTGTGGGCCATAACAGTGAGTCACCAGCACCCGAAGTCCTTCTCTGGGAAGAATGTGGTACTCCTGCTGATGCTGATTGTTCTACAGCTGGATTTACTATCTTTGTCACCCCTAAACCCAGTTTAGCTCAGCTCCAGGTCCGCACTTCTGTAACTGACCATGGGTGAATTGTTTATCGCTGTGGGATCTCCAGTGCCAGCCTGTGCTTCATCCCTTATTGTCCCACTCCTGTGCTCCTCCACACTGCATCCTATATCCCCACCTCTCAAGGATTCTGCTATCATAGCAGGCCTGCATGTCTCTACAGTACAGAATGGCATTAGAATTTTTTACAGCTAAATTGAGTGAAAAAAGGCTGCAGGTAGGTCAAGACAAGTTCAGGAAGATCAGGCTTGAGGAGCCTCAGTCCTGACGTTTTTGCAATCTCAGTGCAAAGCTTATGGCCTGTTACTTACAATGGTAGTAATCTTTTACATAGTTACAGGGTAACAGCACATCCCATCTATATTCCATGCATAGAGTTTTTAAAAGTAAAAACATTTCTCAGAGGCTAGTGTGCTTCCTCTGTAAGGAAAAAATACATCTATGAATGTTCCCATAAACACAGAGATCCCAACACTCTATGATATAATTTCACCCCAGTGATTCTTTGAAATATGTTTTTAATTGGCACACACAAAATAGTGTTTTTTTGTTGGTTTTTTTTTAATTTATTTATTTTATTTTATTTTAACCAGAAAGAACAACAGCTGACATTTCAGCGTTAGGGAGAAGTAGACAATGAACTCTCCACGTAAGAAAAAGCTCCCTTTTTCCTCTGACATTTACCCTAGGAAGGATATTTGACATCGGGGTCTGGAGGTATAGAAGGATGACACAGGGAACAAAAGAGAATAGGTTACCAGCCAGACCTGAATGTAAATGAAATATAGACACCAGGGTCTTTCTGGCTTCTTTGAAAGTCCAGAGCCAACACCGGATGTAATATTCTTTATAACCCCTTCCTGACATCAGATAGCTATTAGATTCTTCTTTTCCCTGGCAATATTTTGAAATGAAATAGGTAGTGCCACCTGCTGTGAATATTTAAAACTTTCTCTCTCACAGCTCTCTGAAAATGAATAGGCTCATTTATTTTAATGTAACTCCTTTTAGTATGCACTTCAGGTGTGTAATCTAAACTACCCAACTTATCAGCAGAATGGTAGGTAAAACAACATATAGAATTATGACACAGAATAGAACCAAGGAAAATGTGTCAGTCCAGTTTAAAAAATAAAGAATTCCTGTCCGTTCATAATTGTATGGGAATAACTCTGATTTCTGCTTAACTGCTGTTTTGCTCTCCTTGCCGGTTGCCAGCTGGTGTGGACTCGGTTCAATGTGTTCACTGTTAAATGTTAAAGCCCTATGTGGTTGCATCCTAGTTATTTAGTTCAGCTCAGTTTTCAGATGAATAAATGCAATAAGAAGGTTGTGCCTCTTCAACCTCCACAGCATGTTTTTTCTCACCTGTGCAAAATGAAGAATCTCTCTGAATTGCACTGATTCCATGGAGTGGTGCGTAAACATGAGCAACTGCACATTTTATGCAGTTTTGCAAGCACCCAGAAGACAGTGGTGAGCAAAAGTTAACTATGCTTATGACTTCAGCTGCTGTTATTCCAAAAAAGGTCCAAGTGCTAATTCTGAGCAATGAATGGATTGACATAGGATATATTCCAAAGCAGTTAAGTATGGCAGGAATGGGACACTGATGTCTATTGGACTCTGCTGTGGCTGAACTGTATATTATATTGTCGATATAATATTTATATGGTAGATATAATATAGATATGGTAGCTACAGTAGCCATTCCAACAGTATTATGTCATACTAATATCTTCCCTAAATGAGATTAATTTTCTGTTCTGTGCATTTCACTATGTTAGGTGAACTATCATTCAGGTTATTCAGCATACTCTGTAGGATTATGTTTTTCTCTAATGGACCCTGGATATCTTATGTTACACATCCTCCAAAAATGCTTGCTGCTCTCCTAGACTGTATTCCAATACCGCAGGAATATTTAGGCCAACATTTCTTTTAAATAGATTGACCACACTTCTTTATGTCTTTCATATTACTGTCTCAACCAAATACATGCACAGTCGGAACAGGATTGGCTGCACAGGCATATGTCTGTCACCATTTTGTGCAGTCTGTATTACACATATGCCATGATTCAGAACTAAAAGGCCACAGGGCAGCAAATCTCTGATGCATTAGCCATCCTAGTAAATCCATGACTCACTAAGTTGTTTCACCTTCCTGTGGTATTGCTGGCATCTTGAGCCCCGACTGTGTGATTTGCTCTCGTTCATGACAGAAAACTGTCAAAATGAATACACAGTTAACTACCGAAGACTAACTGACCTGACTCACTCTCTGTCCTTATTAGCACCTCTTCCTTCCATCAATGACCGTGTGTCCACTTGCATTAGAGCCTAAGGTCCTTTCTTTCCTATGGGACAAATTCTTTCTGCAGACCAGCTATCACCAACTGAATGCCTAATAGGGGCATGGTTTTCCTCAGTTAGCAGCAACTAGTGCTTACTCCAGCTATAAATCCCTGATGTGGTTTGAGATAACTTTATGTTTATTTTACCTTTACTTCTTCTTCTGGTTCTATCAATTTAGCATAGCTGCATTTTTTATGAAAGTCAGAGGAAATTTGCATGTACTGTAAGATTAATAGATCATCTTTCCCCATTCCAGTTTAAAACAAATGAACAACTTTTCCCCTTCTTTTCTCCTTTGTGCTAACGATCTGAGCTGTGAGTGATGCATGTAGAGTATCTGCAATCATAGAGTGGTCTAGTTCTACAATTCCCTTCATTTTCTCTTTCTTTTTCTCTTTGTTCTTGTTTCCCTTGATTATTCCCACAAGGCATGCGTTTGGCATGAGCAGGAAAGAGAGAGAAATGCAATGGGAAACATCCTTCAGAAACAGCACCTTCCTGTACTTAAGTTCTTGATGGTTTCAAAACAAAAAGAGCACCAGAATGCATCCAGCAGAACAGAAAATGTTTGAATTGTCTCTGTTACAGCCAGAAGCTATGCTTTGCTGCAAAACAAATACACAGCTATCTTGCTGAGCCAAAAGCAAACTCAGCAGAATAGGAAGAAGGACCAGATTTACTGGGAAGACTGGAACTGCCCTGCGAATGTGAATTACCACAAAACCATTTAAGCTGGTTTGATATACTGACCTAATAACTGCTGATTTGAGTCCCAGGAATGGTATAAATTAGTCATGGCTGGAAGGGGATTCTGGCTTCCTTTTGTTTTTCCTCTCATCTTTGTCAACATGCTGTACGTACGCAGTACCAAAGGAGGAATGCATTCTCTTCCATATTACAAGGCAGAGAACAAGAAAGATCCCAGTGTTTATGCTATACCATGCTTCCTCAATAGTGCCTTTTGTAAAATTACCTTAAACAAGCAAACTCCTTGAAAAGTTGAAGGTGTATGAAAGCAAACACTGCCGTAATAGATAGCTGCAGTCACACAGCAGGCGTGGCAGTGGAGCTCGCAGCTGCTTCTTCCTCTGGAGAAAGACATGGAGCACTAAAAACAGCAACAAGCTTTTAGCAAAGATGCCACTGATGACCCATTTTATCAAAGTGACAGACTAGCTGCAGAGCATTTCCAATCCCACCACCCCATTTCAAAGAAGACACATAGAAACATCTAGTGAATACAGAGACTGCCATCTCACAGGGCTTCTCATGACAAGTGCTGCCAAAAACACAGGGAAAAATATCCTCTTTGATTTGACTGCATGCTGGCTTGCTGGGATTTTTGCAAGGTTGGGTTTTTTTTTGTGGGTTTGGGGGTTTAGGGGCATTTTTTTACTTGTGGTTTGTTTGTTGTTTGTTTGTTTGTTTTTAAATAAAGAATCCCTTTACTGATATGCTCCAACTATTGAAGTAAAGACATAGATTGCTCCAAATGTCAGCCTGTGTCTGATACAGAAGTTGAATAACTGAAACTAAAAATATAATACAATTTTTTTCACTTAAATGATTTGTCCCCTGAGATGAACAAAGAAGACAGACAGTTAGATTTCTGAAATGTCAGTCTTTGAAAATAAGTTTAACATATATTCTTTTATAAACAATTGTCCTCTCCCTTCCCCCCCCCAAAAAGAATGCAAACAAACAAACAAACAAAAATCAAAAAACCCTCTTTGACTGTACTTGACAGATTTTCTCAAAATCAGAATCTACTGTTTACTAAACTTCCTGAAAAGCTAAAAGGAGGAATACAAAAGGGGTATCCCGATTCTGACTTTGAAAAGACTTTAAAATTTAGCTTCATACATAATTCTTGCATAGATTCAAATACAGAATCCAACTGAGTGTATACTGTGGGATGTGGTCTGTAATTTTTCATTTCAGTGTTGCATAGAAGACTGTATTCATTTTCTGTGGAATGAGCAGTTTCGGTGTGCTATTCCTTTTACATAACCATACAGGGGCCATGCAGAGACGACTAGATGCCTGCTCACTAAGGAACGCACAACTCCCTGCCTTGAAGATGCTACAACTTTAAAAAAAACAATAACAGAAAAAAGGAGAAAGGAAGGAGGTTGTTTCTCACCTTCCTGTACTGCGAAACCAAGATCTAGAAAGAAAATATTGGCTTATACTGGCAGGTTTTAGAACTACAGACTAGTTAATCAAAGTGGCAGTCCCAGGCCTGAACCATAAAAACATTTTGTGTGGGAGCTGCTGGCATTTCCACCCCACAATGGAAAGTGGGCTTTGTGTGTCCTAATTCTATCATCTGCCTTCACAGGTTTTCGATTACTTCCCTTGCCAGGACAGCTGCTAGTGAACTAAAAATACATCTGCACGTCCAAGTGCAGGTGGGATGAGGTCCCACAAAAAATCACCATTGTATTTGTCTCTTAATCATTTGTGATTTGGTTATTCATTTTTCTATTTAAAGAAGTGCCTATCCAATGCCTTAGGCAAATGTGCATAAAACTTGAAACAATCCCATCAGTGTTTTCTGAGGACTAACCAAGCAGCTGGTCTGAACATAAAGAGCTTTCATTTGGGATCCGGATTGCTCCCAAAGCAGCTCTTTTCCTCCCACAAAGGTGCATTTCAGCAGACCTGCTGGAAGTCTTATGTGACATACAGACTCTCCTGGTAAACCAGTCTCCAAAATCTGCTCTTAGCTCCTCTGGCAGCTTTACTACTCCAGAGATTTCTGAGCTACTGTTCTTTGCTCTGTTGCAGAGATGTATGGTGGGCAGGATAAACACATGGAGTAGCAGAACAACAGCACATATGAATCTGACATTGAAGACGAGCAGAAAGGGAGGTAAAGATGGATATTTTGAGGTCATAGGAGGACTTAGTTGTCCATTTTTTTTTTTATTAAAAAAACTCAACTCCTTTAAAACATGTTTTTGCCTTTGCTCTGCCAATCACCATGCATGGGAATCAAACATCTGGAGCTACGCTGTGTCTAAAGTTTGAAGTGTATTTCAAAGGAAACCAAATTTTAAAAGTTCATCCCCTTGTGTCTGATTTGAGTGTGCTCTGAAAACTGAACAAAAAGACAGCTAAGGAAAAGCTGGCATCTCTTTGCTAGAGAGCTAGGGGATTATCCATGTGTTTTGACGCTCACACAGTGATAGAAGTTATTTGTGTCTTCGCATTACAAAATCCAAGTCAGCCCTAAACGTAATAGTGATTTGGCAGCAGATTTCCTTATCATAATATTCAATACTTACATTGGTATAAGCTTAGTAAGAATAGTCTGGTGGAATGGGAATTAGATCCAGATTTAATTTACCTGAATGTAGGTGTCTAAAGAAAAGATAGATATATACATTTCCCATGTACTTAGCAGAGATTTAATCAATGCAGCCATCGAAGCCTAGAGAGCAAATCAAAGGACCAGCCTTTAAAAGTCCACCTAAGAGTGAGCTGAATTGCCCTCCAGGCTCCTCAGACTGTCCTGATCTACAGCCTGCTCCCAAAGTGCTAGAGGACCACAGAATGAACTCACAGCGACTTCAAGCCTACTTGATTTAAGAAACTACATCTTTGTCCTAGTTCTCAGCAATGCACCTGCATATGGAAACAAAATCCCTTAACTGGAAAGTCCTTTCTGTGTAGCTTAGTGTAGTGAGATGGGGTCAAGGCTACTGGTAAAATACACAGATAGAGGCAGCCTGATTTCAGAGCAGCAACCTCTTAGTTTAAGGGGCTACCCTCAAACAGTTACCTCCCTGTTTAGGGCTCAAATAAAATTAGTTAGATTTTCAGAGGTCCTGAGTACTATCAGTTCCTGATGAAGTCGGTGTTCTCACAGACTAAGGAAAGTTTTAGAAATTTTTTGGGCAGCAGATCTAACTGTAAAAAATATAGACATGTTTATTTCAAAATGAAGAGAATTGTATTTGGGCATGATACTGACACCCAATGGTGTGAAATCAGACACTGGGAAATTTGCAACGCTACAAAGCTACAGTAAATCAGAGCAATATTTTAAAAGTAGTAAAAGATTTATGTAAATTAGTCAATAACCTATTTCAGGAATAAAAAGCCATAACAAAAGTTTTACACAAATTGAACAAATGCTAATGGAGATAATTTAATGAGAAAACTTTAAACCTTAAAGATACGATTCCTGCAGCACCTAATATTCAGCATGTTGATGTCAGGATACTTCTGATAACTTCAGCAAATGAACTTCAGGACAGCCTTGGAATTGTTTTTATGCTGTGGCAAAGAGAAGACTGGAGAACCATTTCATGTGCATCTAGGGCCAGAAGTATGCAAATGTGCACAGACGGGAAAGGGGTACCTGCAACTGAAAATATTTATGGATGTGAAGTTTTCCATAGTATATTTGTGGGTCTAGAAATAGCTGAAGAATCAGACCACAAACTTCTCATTGCTATCTTTAAAAAAAATGTCTGGAGACCATACCTCCCTACATATCAAAATTGCTATTAATATTGCACAAAAATGGCCTGGAGATTGTGTGTTCATGCTTACATACACATTTATCACATTTGCACAAACATGTCAAAAATTACTTACATTTAGATGTGCATTCAAGTTGG
Organism: Aramus guarauna; assembly: GCA_013400195.1. Lineage (NCBI taxonomy): Eukaryota > Metazoa > Chordata > Aves > Gruiformes > Aramidae > Aramus > Aramus guarauna. The sequence continues at coordinate 694,189 of VXBL01008793.1, forward strand.
TTCTTTCATTTTGGTGTAAGCTAGAAGTACCTTTTAAAATCAATGCAGCTCTAAGTTTAAATGGGAGGAGATTATGGGAATTTTTGTCATTCTTGGGGTTTGGGGTTTTGGTTGAGGTTTCCTTCCTTCCTTCCTTCCTTCCTTCCTTCCTTCCATCCTTCCTTCCTTCCTTCCTTCCTTCCCTACTTCCCTACTTCCTACTTCCTCTTTTCCTCTATTCCTCTCTTTCTCTCTTCCTCTCTTTTTTTTTATTGTGGAGTTCAACCTAAGTAGAAATTGTGATTTGAAAAAAAAAATAAAATAAAACCTAATTCTAGCATATAATTGTTCCTTTTCTTTAACTGTGTAGGAAAGGTTGTCAAATGCACTGTCATCTTAACTTCAGTCTTTCTCATAATGGTACAAATTAATATTTATTTAATTCCATAAAAGCAAGTAGAGTTAATCAGAGTCACACTGGTATAAATAAGAGGAGAATCGGGTTTCGAAAGATAACATCTTGCTATCTGTTACTGAAGCTGTCAAAATGGATGAAAAAAACCTGTTATGTTCATCCAGAGCATGTACCTTTAAAAGAAGAACTGTCAGTGATTGATGGAGTTCAAATGAAAGATACAGCAATTATAATGCTGCTACATATGTGAACGTCGCTCTGTACATGAAGGTCATGTAGGCATAAATGTTGTAAGTTGACCCAGGCATGTGTCTTCTGCCAAAAAAATAAAATTAAATGTAAAATATAGTTAAATGTAAAATATAGTAACTTTCTATTAGATATTTCAGGTTGAATTCACCAAAGACTTTCTGGAAAAAAACAGGGGAAATTTGATTATTCCCTTAAGGGGTACATAAAAAAAAAAAAATCTGAAATAATTGAAATAAATTTTATCTAGCAGTTCAGGAACTTAACCAGGATGTCATAGACTCAAGTAAAATCTGCTATCTGTCTGAGGTGTTTTGAGTCTACATCATTCAAGAGAAGGAATTAATGATAGTCCTTCCTGAATAGTTTTATGACATAAGTTGGCATGGGACATTTTCAGTACTTCTTATCTTTGGAGAAACCGTGTAAATATTCATTGGAGCTTTAATTGAACATTTTGTTGGAGCTGGGCTTAGAATCAAAATGAATAACTGATTTTTTATTTTTTTTTCAATTAATTTAGTTTTAATTTTCACTCACTCTTTGGCTCCCCCAGATGATGTTTTCTCTCTTGTCATGCAATGTGACAAAAGAAGGGATGACTGCTTCTTAATATCTTCTGAGCTGATGGCTAAAATACTGCCCTTCAGTACTAGAGCTCAGTGTGACAACATTGCCTCTACCTTTTTGACCTTCAAGGAAATTAGTGAAGCATTTCTCACAGGATAACTTGTTATCCGTTTTGCACGGTGAAACAAGACTGGAGAAGAGTGAGGGTGTGAAACTAGTAAGGGCACCTGAAGAAAAATTGAATATAAAAGCAAAGGGAGAAAGACAGAAAAGAAACCAAACTACATAAGCAAAATTTGTACCCCATTCTTCCTTCCCGCCTCTGAAGAATAATGACCCCCATCCTTATCTGTCACAAAGGAAACAAGTCTTTCAGAAAGGTGGAGCAAAAGGCAGGGTTGACAATTCTGCAGCCAGCTCATCAACAGCAGAGTCTTAGTTGGATGCTATCTGCAGCACGATACTGAGATGCATTTCCTTTTTAAGCCCTCTTACGGAAACATCTCATAACTAGTAATGATTGATGTGTTTTTTATCAAATACGCAGAACAAATCCAGTAACTGGATCTTTCACATTTACGTGGCATTTTCAAGTGCATGAAGAACAATTAAAGCTGGCCACTGGGACATTCTCTTTTTTTTATGATAATTCACCAAGGGCTGGGGCTTCGGTCATTGCATCTTCTAAAGCTCTACAACATTTTTCTATGACTATAAAGGAGTTTTCTCTTCTGTGGATTGTAAGACTGTGGTAGGAGTTTTTTGTTGCTATTGTTCACAGCTGAAGGAGAAGGTTATTTGTTTTACTAAGATAAGGTTCCTAAAACATCCTGCTTAAAAAAAATACAAAAAAACCCCCAGATGATGTTTTCTCTCTTTCCCAGTTATCTATTATTTTCTAAAGAAACTGAAATGTCATCTTGCCTCCTGGATAAATTATCTTTTTGTTTAAAACACAGGCGAAAAAACTCCAAGATATAAATAAAAGTCAGCTGAAGAGGTTCAGTTTAGAGTAGGCATTGCTAACACAAAGTTGTTTAGCTGGACTTTCAAAACCTTGGATATTTGTCTTTTGTTGAACACTCTTGTTTGAACACTCTTGTGACTGTTACGCTAGCCTGGTTTCCAGTAAAGCCACCAGGGCCAGAGCATGGGCCCAGGCGCTTGCATTGGGGTTGCCCTTCCTGCTAGTCCTTAGCGTAGCTCTGTCCTCTGTGAGTTTGGACCATCTCAGATGGTGCCCAGGTACAGTCTGGGAGGTAGCTCAGGTCAGAAACCATTCCCAGTGATCAGTTTGCAGTTACATTGTTTAAGCATCTAGCCATTAGCTATGATCTGTACTGTGCTTACTTAAAAAGAGGTTTCTGGCCTGTTTCTTAGCACAGATGTAATCTTATTGTCAGACCAGAATTTCACTCATTTCATACACCATGTGACCTTTGCCAGCAACACCAAAATGAAGATTAAAATTGGAAATTATTTCATTTGTACTCATACGTGATATCAAAGACATGGTTTCAAATTGCTTCATTGCCACATAATTATAGTAAGGTATCTAACCTTGCAATATTATAAAAAAAATTTTCTCCTGGGTTCAATGAATCCCATGAACAAAGAGGGCCATCATCTCACATAGAATCAATGCATATTGCAAGCTTGAGCCTTCAAAGAAAGTTATTTTCAGAGACACAACCAAAATCTCCCACCTTTATTTACATCTTAATTCCAGTTTGAATCAGCAGCATAACTAACAACTCTCAAGCATAAATCACATATTGAACTTGGTTCTATGGTGAGATATTTATCAGGCAACAGGTCACTTCAGGACTCTGTCGTCTTGTCCCTTTTGTTTTTTACTTGTAGAGATATAGAAAACCTCTTACTGGTACCTAAAAGACCAATACATGTTATGACTTGACATAATAGCTTAGTCAATTAAAGGTAACCTTCATACATGGAAAATAAAAATACTGACTTTCTTTTTTATTAAGAAAGGAAAACATTGAATTCCAGATAAAGAAAAAAAGTGTTTATTTAGAACATTAATGAAGTATAGGATACAAGTCTTAATCACTTTCAAAGTTTTGCACAAGCACATGGAAAGTGATTGCATTCCACTGAAATAAAGCAGCTACAACTGAATTAAAAATCAGACCAGGTATATTTCCCTCTAAACTCTCTTCAGTTGGAATAGAAAAAGATAAGCTCACATTAATGGATAGCATAGCATTATGTAAGTAAGATTAGACATGTATATAAATAGTATGTTTGCACAATTACTTATAAACAAATATCCAGATTACTTATAAACAAATACGCAGATGAAAGTTGAACTGCAGTGTCTGAAATAATGCTCAGGAAAACAGATTTATAAAACTATTTATAGGCCCAAAAAGAAGTGCTTCAGAGGATGTTTGAAGACTTTTGCCTTCTTGGGAGTGTGATTTGAGAATCATGATGCTTTACAAAATTCTTGGTAGCCAGATATTGCATATTTATAAGTCTATATATATAAAAATCCCAAAGTATTTCAGTATTGCCTAAACTTTGACATCTTTTTTATATGCACAGATTGCTGCTGCCTATTCTCCCAAATAAGATACATTGCATATCCAAGGTCACACAGTTGAAGAATATAGTATTCTTATTTGTCCAGGTGAAACTGAGACCCATCTTTTCATTCTCTTTACCTTTCATCTAGAAGGTAGAGGTCTCAAAGGACTGTAGTGCCAGGTCAAAAGTTAAGAGCAATACCTTAGATCCTTTCTTCTGCTAAGGCATCAGAAGTGTCTTTTGAGTACTCTCTTTTTTTCTCTCTACATGAACTCCTGGTGAGATTTTCCCTTCCTTTGGGGCACTATTAGGTGTATTACTTTCTAGGCTTTGAGAAATCTTATTCACTGCCCTGTCTGCCTGAATCTAATCCTGAGGTTTAAACTGAGGATTTTATTTGGCATAACTTGTTTGTCTCAATATTTAAATGGACTCAGAAGAGAAGTATTCTCTGGTATTATATTAGATAGGTGTCTAGTGGGATACTCAAAACCTTTTTATGTGCACTTATTTGGTAACAACTATCTGCTTTACACTGTGTTGAAGTTATTATTTCCTGTTGGGGATATTAAATGAAAAAAATAACCCAGACAGTTTTCTAAGGCTTTTTTATCAGTGTTTTTGTTTGTTTGTTTGTTTGTTTTATGATGTCCAGTCTCAAACTGGTGAAAAAAGAATGGAAGGCTCCAATTATTTCCTAATCATGTGAAAAATGACAATTTAAAAACCAATTTTAGAATCCAAAGGTGAATAAGAACAGCTTTCTGTTCTTCAAATATACAGAATTACCTACCCTAGAGAACAATGATTATTTTTGCAAGGCACACTCATTGTGCCTGCAGCAGTTTGTGTGTAAATCATATAACTTTCTGAGTAAAGCACAGTATTAAATTACTGCAGTACAAACCTGACTCCTCTCTCTATGCTGGCTTCCCAAAGACTAACCAGACAAGTTCAGAGGCTTTCTCTCCTTACCTTCAGTTTCCTTAGCATCTGTGTCTCAAAATATATACAACTGTCCTCACCACATATGTATTTATTAATGGGAAAATAAACAAGGCTAAAGTTTAAGTGACAAATTTTACCTGCATTTCTTAATTCATGATTCAACTGTATTCAGCTATTAAAGACAAGAAGGGTTTGGGAATCTATACTGAATAGAGTGGAAATATCAACCACAGGGATTTTTACAAGGACATCCTGATAGGTATGAGGCACAGGCCAGGAGTAATGCTGGAAGTGAGTGTTTGAAGTGGAACAAATTCTGCTATGGACAAATCAGAGGTAGGAGCTGAGAATATGATTCCAAGAAAGGTGACTTCATCAAAGCAATGGGTTATAAATAGTACTTTTGCAGAATGGTTCTTAATGGATGTGTTCAGGGCAATACTGAATTGTCAAGTACAATGAAAAGGACGATATAATCTATACACAAGTTGATCATATGTTAAAAGAAAAAAAAAAAAGGCATTTCTTAGAGAAGCTTTGCAAAAAAATAGATATACTATATTTAAGCATCTTCTGAAGATTGCTAGAAGTACTAATGGGAGACAGGTTTAGGTAAAGGACTTGGCTTCACTCTCCTCCCTCTCTCCCTCCGAGAACATTGCTTTTACCCGCTAAGCTAGCAGGAAAGTCACACTGGCCTTTGTGTATGCAATTCCTAATTCCCAGGCTTAATTTTCATTAGTTTACTTTTATAAATGTTTCAACAAGAGGAGGTAACAATTAAAGCAAGAAAAAGTGGAAAATATCTTAATTCCATTGCAGAATAAGCACTCATAGAGAGGCTGTCCACAAGCCCAGGTAAAAATGGAGGAAGACACTAGTGATTCATTCTCTGTGTCACTACTTGGATGTTTTCTTTGGAGTGGAGTATTATTTTCAGAAGATTCTGATGTGGTTTGAAATGGGCCATGATCTGTGCCTTGTATAGTGTAGTGGAGGCAGATGTCTGATAAGCAAATCCATGATTAAATTTTGATTTTTAATTTTACTGGTTTCCCCTAAGCTCTGCCAATGTACTTGGACTGACAGCTCCAAATTTTTGAGACTTAAACTGTGAACCAGAAGGAGTTCCCGGACCTTAAGGCAGTGGCTTTGGAGGTTTTGTGCAGCTTCATACATAACAAGCCTTGGCTTGTTATCACAGAGTCATATACACCTGAGCATAAGTTAAAATGTTCACAATTTTACTTTCTTCTTGACTCTTCTAACACCTTCATCTCTTGGGCCTGACAAAGTCCCATCATGCATGCGCTCTCTCTCCCTCTCTCTGACATATGTTAATATTGGCTTTCCCACAAGCACAAAAGCATTCATCTTCAAACTCTATTGTGGCTTCTTAATTCATTATCCCTGTTCATAAAATTCTTCTAATGGGTCAGTATTTTTTCTGTCAGTATGAGGATCTATTTAACTATAAACCAAAGTTCAATATTAATAAATATTATCCTATGATCTTTTGTCCTTTTAGTTCTGAAAGACATTTTGTTTTCATTCTGTTTCCTAGGAAATTATAAGAAAACAGGCAATGTTTGCCTTCAATACTATGAAAACCCCAGAAAGATCTCACAAAATTCCAAGAAACCACCATGAGGTTTGCTGATTTCCAGGTAAAAGCAAACTATTAAATGAAATTTAAACTGACAGCAAACTAGGGTCAGACAAAGTGCGTAACATTTCAAGGTCAAAAGGCAGATGATTCTGTAAGACAGTAGCTCTGAGAGCAGAGAGCAACTTTTTTTTTTTTTCTTTATTGCAAAACCCTTGTGTGCTGTTTTGTATTCTTTACAATTTTTAATAAAGACAATTTGCTGGTGGGTACCCAAAGTAAATACATGTGAAGATACCACTTTCCCTCTTAAGAAATGTCTGCAGTATACAGTGTTTAACATTTTTATGCCTTTGTGACTCTATGTATCCTTGATTTCATCACTCCCTTGGTAGTGTAGCTTATTTTCTGAGTTAAACAAAGCCATTGGCAGAGAAACTACAAAGTGTTCTAATCTCCTGACCCCCACATTGACAGTTCAATATATTTTAGAACAACTAAAGATATGGAAGTGGAATTATGAAACAAGCAGGCACTTCAGAAGAATGTTCTATAAATTTATTGCTTTACTGCGTAGTGGAACTGCTGTAGTTTTAAGAGAGCAAGGACATACATCTGGAAAATAAAACATAATGGTAGTGGCTCACGGGAAGTAAAAGATAAAAACATCTGTCAAATACAATTGTACAGAAAATGCAAGATTATTGGTTTCATTGGGATTTATTAATTTGATATATTTCAATTCTTATCTGCTAAATGAGGGTGGGGAAACTGCCACACAGCTGATGACTTGCAATCACTTTATAAACTGTTCTGGTTTTATTTTTCACCTATATCTAAAATTCATCCAGTTAACTAGGGAAAGGTTCTCTCCCCTCAACAGGCAGTTTCATGCAGTAACTCAAAGCACACATCGTCAAGCATCAAATGTCACCACATTGCCATCTTACTGTGAATGACTGGAATTTACTTCCTATTGTTAGCAGTGCTGAAAATTGCTGCTAGATTCCACAGAGTTCATAATGTATTGTCTAAACTGAAAATATTTTCAGGGACTGAACTGACCTTTTAGAAAACTGCACTTTCATCCTTAAAATGCTGGCCTATTGCAATATTTCATTTAAAAGGTTATTTAAACTTTTTTCTGTCTTTTTTTTTTGGAAAAGGGTAAGGATTGTTGTATGAAAGAAGGATCTTCATATAACTCTTCTGTGTCAAAAAACAGGGTAGAATACCACTCATTACTCTAAAGATGCTTCAGGAAAATTGTGCAGAAAAGACCACAGATGCTATTCTCCCTGAGAAACAAGCAGATAATTGTAATTAATTTTTAATACCTGTGTTCAAGTCCTAAGTGATAGTAAGGTATAATTTTATTAAAAGCATTAGAGAGGAAGTGTTTCTCTGAACATCCAGACAAAAGATGAAAAGCAGAAAATATTTTTCTTCCATGTTACTGACTTCGAACTTAAATACAGAGAAATGGTTAGCTGTCCATAGTCAGACAGAAAAAAACAGGAGCAAACCTAGCAATTTAACCCCTGCTTCTTCAGTACCTGTTAAATGTCCCAACAAAAAATATCTGACCTCACCAATTTGGCTGAAAAGAGATTGCTTACTTGTAGAGCCTATCCACAATAGAGCACCTGTGCATTTAAAAGAAGGAAAAAGGAATTCAACCATATTGCAGAGTTGCCAGCCTGAGAAGTGCTGACCAAAACCAGCCTTTTCCCCCACATTTTATCAGAGGAATGTATATGAAGTATTAAAGATAGGATTAATCCTCTTTAAGGGGGAAAATGTGGGAAACGATTACTGCAAGCACTGGTTGGCTGTAGTGCTAAGGGATCAGATTTTAGAAAAAAAATAACAGCCTGTCTGTGAATGATAAATGAATATGTGAGCTTCACTGATGGCACACATGACTGTTTTTAGACTTAGAAGAAGTGACAGAGGAAGATGAGCAGTCATGTAAGTGGCAGGGTAAGTGTATTAAAGGCATAGCATAAGAGAAACGAGCTGACATAAAGACCAGTGACCGTAAGGAGAGGTGATAAAAAAGAAAAGGAAATATATTAAGGAAATGAGTTAACTGTTCATGTTCTGAATCTTGTATAACTCTTAGGTCAATGACGAAAGCAGCTTTTTTCCAGGAAAAAAGTGGAGAAATGTGGAATTAATAGGAGAGAGAAAGAAATACAGAAGACTTAACTGTATACTTTGCAGGGATTTTTTTCTTAGAAAAGTTGACATGCATTTGATACATTTTTTCATGATCACAGTAATGAACTTTAGATGGGTTTTTGGCATTTCCAGGGACTGAAAGAGGGCTCAGACCCACGTAATGTAAAGGAAGACGTAACAGGTTAAGGTACAGCCCAACCACTTGTTCCTGGCCTGGCTCAGTTACCAAGCAATGCAGATTACCTGCAACTTTTTCCTTTGAAGTTTACAAGAAATTGTGTTGTCTTGCAGTGGTCTGGGTTAAGAGTGCACATACATTAAATGAGGATCACTTAGTGAATGTAACTTATTAGGCTTGTATAGCCTATGTATTTCAGACACAAGTCTCAAATAAAAATGAACCAAATGAACTGAAATTAAGCTTTTAGGGACTACTGCAGAATTATTAGACCAACATAAAATATTTTCTGCTGAGGAAATATCTATCATACTTCAGAAAACAGTATTAGACTGAGAATCACTTAATAAGTGGGCCACTGTTTTTCTGGAGGCAGGAAGCCCGCACACAAAGATGCCTCATTGCTACAAACTTCTTGAAGCAGCGTGTAATGTAACTAAGGTTGTACTTACTGTTTGACCTTCTGCAAAGGTAGAAACTACTGCCAGCAGATCCTGAGAGGGAAAACATAAGCTCAGTCCACACTTTAGCCCTAGCACTGGCACAGGCAGGAATCTGCTTCTGAAGGATGATTTGCCTTCCTGATATTGCCCCGCTAAATAAACCACCACTTGGATCATTTACTGGAATTGCGGCTGTCTCACTATATAAACACATGAGTTTTGTAGGAACAGAGCACAATAGAGAGGTAATCCTTTGGGCCTCCTATTGCCTTTGCAGTTGGTGTGGCTGCTGACATCTTCTCTGTCTAGGTATAGAATATTCATAGAATCATAGAATGGATTGGGTTGGAAGGGACCTTTAAAGGTCATCTTGTCCACCCCCACCCCCCCCGTATTGATCAACTAGATCAGGTTGCTTAAAGCCCTGTCTGACCTGACCTTGAATGTTTCCAGGAATGGGGCATCTACAATCTCTCTGGGCAACTTATTATCTTTTTCCATCCCTTTTTAACTCACTTTTCACAGGTGCTAATGACTGTGCACATCACAAACAAATGGAATATTCAACTTAAAATATCTGTTTTGTGGAGGAAGTTGGATAAGAAAGAATTAGAAAATATTTTCTGTTAAGAATCTGCTATACCTTAGAATAGGGTAGTATAGTGATGTCCACTTAAAAAGTCAATAGTTATAAACAGGTACCACATTATGTTTTTCTAAGAGACCTTTTACATAGAATTATTAATAGCTGTGGAAAGTAAGATGCCATGCAGCAGTAACTATGGGGATAAATATTTACATTTAATAGTCAGTAATATATCTATGTTGCTGCATCAGGAGCATACATCTTACAGTTGTTGTTTTACTCCCCCAGGTCAAATATGCTGCAGATGTTCAAGACATGAAATTATACACAGCGCTATATTGAACAAAACAAAATGCAACTATAAAAGATACTTAAAAATAATAACAACAGCCCCCCCCAAAAAAAAACCCAACAAACCTACAATTACTTCTTATCCTGAGGCAAAAAAACAAATAAACTGACAGTATGTCATCAATACTGAGTGAAGAATGAGGGGGAAGGGGGAGGAGAAATGCTTGTACATTAATTGGGCAGATTAAAAATAGACATGAAGTTAAAGTTGGATGAGAAAACCAGAACTATTTGGAAAACAATCCATTTTATCACTTGACATAGTAAAACATTGTTCTGGTTCTATATATACATATGTACTGTTTTTATTTTCTTTTGAAAGAACTATCCAGTTGGAATTTTTACTCTTTCCTTTTAAGGACATTATAGTATATTGTGATTTTGAGTAGAGCTTGTTGATAAATTTCCATCAAAATCTGCTGAATGTGGAATGTGTTTCCTTAATATTGACAGTTTTCATGGGTAAATGTCAGAGTGCCCCCTTTTTTTTTTTTTTTTTTTCTCTAGGGAATGTCCATAGAACATTTTCTTTCAGGTCAGCATCATGTTAATCCTTGCACCCACTGAAGCTCTGCGTTTCCTCACAGTAACTGTAGATTGCTGGACTTCTGGGTCTTCTGATGACGGGACTTATGGTTCATCATTATGGTGCAGCCACTGGCAAATATCTTCCTGGAAAGACGTCCCCTACATGAAGAGTCCAAAATAAAGTAAGAAAAAACCAGAATGTGATCAAAATCAATTAAATTGTCTACTCACCTATTATTACAGACCAGAACAAGCAGGAGAATTTGAAGCATCAGGCTTTTAACAATCTTTCTCATTTCATAACTCATTGTAAATTTATGAGCTGCTATATTTTCTTCACACACATTTAAACATCACTGAGCAAGCTATATCTGTCCTATTGGTAGTTACTACAGGCGACAGGAATACAAAGCTATTTAGGGACCACGCTTCTAATTTCCATTGATTTCACTGGGGACTCGGGCACCAAAATCCTATTCAGTCAGGCACCTACGGACAGTTGTGAAACCAGCAATCGTTACTCATATTGTTGAGTGCTCAGCAATTAATCAGTGTAAAACTTGTGAATCGAGAATGACATATTTGTCAGTCCCCCTCACTTCCCACAAACATTTTTGTTGATTTTCACTTATATGTACAATATGAAATGAGTGGAACAGTGCACTTTACTGAATCAATACAGAGCATGATGATTTAAAGTGTCAGGATATAAGGCAGAGATAGGGAAAAAACAGGAGGCAAGAATAGCAACATTACTGAGAAATGAAATAGAATCTGCTGAGAAAAATGGCATAAACACTTGGGATGACAGTAGAGAAAGTTTTGATAGAAATTTGGATAATAAAGGCAGTCAGGTAATTCACTGATGTAGCTACAGATCTCTTGGGCACTTAGAGCAGATATGGCAGTACACTCAGCATGGCCTGTTAAAGCTTGGCTTTAATCTTTATCAAGGGAAAAGTAATTACCTTTATACTGATTTTTATAGAAACCAAGCAAAAAACTAGAAGGAATTTTTGTCTAAGGAACTATAAATTGTTGAGAGGGAGGTGGTGGGGAAAGGGAGGGGTTTTATTTGTTGGTGGTGTTTTTCGTTTGTTGTGTTTGTTTGGGGTTTTTTGTTTGGTTTGGTTTTTGGTTTTTGTTTGTTTGTTTTTTCTTTTTCCTAAATAGCCTATGTGGTTATGGGTACTTCTGTATATAATGCAGTGACTTGAGACAGGTATAAATAAGATTGATATTGAGAACATGCAATATCTAGCAGTCAAAAAACCTTTATATTCAGTGTACTTATGAGGCTTCTTAGCAGAGAAAGAAATGCACTAGGTTTGATGTCAGAAAGTCTGACTTTGAGGGAATGTGAAATGCTCAGTGGAATTTTAACTGAGATTTTATAACACTTAGGAAATGTACTGTTGAAACTGAAGTAATGGAAGAAATGACAATTAATATTCACTCTGGTATAATCCAGCCAGGGAAACACAGACCAAAGTAAGCTAACAAGGAATATGAATATTGTTGATATGTGTAAGAGAAAGGAAAAAAAACAAAACATCACACACTAAACAATACCCACTATTAAAGAACTTTAAAAGTTCTACGAAGAACAGTGAGAAAGTGAGAAAAAAAATTTGGAGGAGTGAAAATAATAAGAAGACGGAGGATAACTCTTATTTTTGCATGGAAACCATTTTACTTCACAAACTCAGAGGCAGCATAAATAATATTAGCAATAGGAAGTGAATGTGGGTTTGCAGTGTTTATGCCATAAGTACTAGTAATGGTTTTGGATGGGATAGAGTTAATTTTCTTCATAGTAACTAGTGTGAGGCTACATTTGAGATCTGTGCTGGAATCAGTTTTGCTAACCCAGGAATGTTTTAGTCACTGTACAGCAGTGCTTACACAGATCCAAGGCTTTTTCTGCTTTTCACACCACCCCACCAGCAAGTAGGCTGGGGGTGCACAAGAAGCTGGGAGGGGACACAGCCGGGACAGCTGACCCCAACTGACCAAAGGGATATTCCATACCATATGATGTCATGGTCAGCAATAAAAACTGGAATGTGGGGGGAGGTCTGTAGGGGCTGCTGTTGCTTGGAGACTTGCTGGGCATCAGTTGGCTGGTGGTGAAAAATTACTGGGTTTTTTCACTTGTTTTTCTTGGCTTTGTTTGTTTTGTTCTTGGTTTTTTTTTTTTTCTTTGTTTGTTAGATTTTTTTTGTTTGTAGGGATTTTTGGGTGGCAGTGGGTAGGGGAGGGAGGGTGTGAGCAAGTAGTTGTGTGGTGCTTAGCTGCCGACCAGAGTTAAACCATGACAGCACTGACGGTGTTGGATGGCAACAGGAAACAATCGACCATGAGAAGACAAACACAACAGAAGGAGCTTGCTTATTTGTGTTGTTTTGGCCACAGTTTTACCTTCTCCTCTATTCAAGAAAGTACTTCAACAAACATTTTAAGATGTACTGTAGTTAGATGAAAAAGTGATGGGCTGAAAGCAGTACTGCCAAATTCTGGGTGTTAGTTAAACCATACCATCCTGTTGAATTTAAAGTCCCTTATGACCTAAATCTTCACAAATATAGACTTTGCCATTTCACAAGCATCACTGCAGATAAACTTCAGGCCCCAGATAAAACTCTAACCCAGGAACTTTTTTAATGACAGGAAGCCAGAGCTGACCTAAGAATCAGTTACCTAAAAGTACATGGCTAGAGACAGGCTAGGCAGCTTCAGTCTTTCTTCCAGGCTTCCAGCTGCATCTCGAGAAGGGCATGGGTTTCCTGCAGTTCCTGTGTTGCATCTGCCAAAATCATGCACGTCTCAAATATCCTCAGGCATCTGGTCCATATCTGGGCATTCAAATCACCTTTGATGGAACAGTTTATTTCAACATTTGTATTTAAAACATGCTGAAAGATACAACAGTTAAAGAAAAAAGAGACATAATGAAATACAGAGTCAAACTGTACTTTTTGTTCAGTGATTTCTAAAACCTAAATAGACATTTGTTATACTTGTAAGTTGTTCTGTTGCCAGTCTTCAGCTCATTGCATCAGATGTAGCTTAGCTGCACCTAATACCAAATGTTATGCAGTGATTTTTAAAATAAAAAATCTCAAAGTCTGTTTGTAGAGTCTGCCTATAAACCTAAATCATCTTCTTTGAAATCTGTTTAGAGTGAAAGGAAATTTGGCTCAACTGTTTATTTCAATTCTATGTTTATTGTTTGGCAAAGTAAAAATTTCCAGGATTTAATTGTCATTACTGCATTCAGTAGTTCATAGAAACATATCTACAGAGGATGGATAAATTGGGTAAAATCTTATTTCTTACATTTCTCTAGGGTTTCTGACTCAGAGCTGTAAAAACCCAGGAGCAAACTAGTAAACAGACAATGACTCAGCCATGACCACTTGCTCCCCTTTTTGATCTGTTTTATTTCCTTTCACAGAACAGTTTATTCCCCTTTGTTCCTGGTCAAAGATTCGATCATTCCCTGCACTTCTCTAGACACTTTTCTACCCTTTTGCTTGCAAGAGGGATTAGCATGTCAGTCTCCCTTGCTCTCTTTTTCATACCCAGCATCATAGGCTTCTCTGCCCTGCACTGTAGAGAAAGTCTGTGGAAATACAGCCCTAAATCAACGTCTAGCATGCTGCTAATTTTCTTCTCCTTTTCTTTTATACATTGTGAACCATGCCCCATGTTCCTCTACTCCCTTAGTCTTCTAAAAGAATGATTAAGACCTTGATAACAGGCCTTTTTCAACAGATGTCTGCCAGAAACATCTGCTGTATTTCAGGACAGCCACAACCCCCTTTCACCCAACAGGCAAAAGCCATGGGTACCAGCAATGGGTACAACTCATTAGGAAGGAGACAGAGAACATTGCTGAAGTGACGTGTCTATTCAGAACATTGCCTTAGCAACCCCAACCTGTGGCTGCTGGCTGTTTCCGAAGTTTGAGTTCAGCTCTGGCCCCGAGGCATAGGAGGGGGACAACACCTTGTCTTCCACAGCAGTACAAATAGCAGGTGCAACTGGTCACCCACTAGCCAATATGTTCTAAAGTTGAAGTAGTCCAAGGGATTTCAAAATTAGATACACTCACAGAGATGCTGCTTAAAAAATACCAAGGGATAATACTTCATCATGGAAGCACAGCTATTACAATACAAGATCCCCATTCTAGGATTTAAAGGCATCACTCTATTTAACCTCTGTGGCAGATCAACTTGGCTGCTTTAGTTTAATCTCAAATACTTTACTGCTTTCCTACATCTACCCAGTAAGGGTAAAAGCATCCCCTACTGAAAAAAAGCATAAAGTCTGAAAATATCATCGGATTGGAATAGATTTACTGTACAAACCAGATTTTTATTTTAAACTGTTAGACGGGGAAAAGTTAAATATAGAAGCAACTAAAAGGAAATGCACTTCTTGTAATGTTAAAAGATGACAACTAAAACTGCTTCCTATGCCTTAGATATATCATGATTTTAATATTAATTCTTTGCAGATTATATTAAAAACAAAACAAAACCAAAACCAAACAAACAACCAAAAAAACCGCCCACCAACCCATAACCTTAGAGGAGTGCATCTTTTCTGCTCCTGACAAAATCCATTTGCATACTTCCATTCGCCATTTGTTCACCCTTACAGAAATGATATCTGTTTCTTTCCTATTTTTTAAATACTGCAATGCTTTCAGATAATAGGAAGAGAGCAACAGTTTATTTTAAGCTAATACTGTCTTGGTCACATGAGTCCTGATATTTAAAGTATTTTAATCAATATGAAAGAATAACAGATGCTGAGCTCTCCAAATACATGATATTTACTGTATAAAGCTTCTTCGATAGCAAGTTGAAAAAGAAATACTTACAGGACTTGTCTTTGCAAAATAAGATTTTACCCTCAAGGTCTGTGTTTAATTTCTAATCTCTCTTTTCTACATGGCCTCTTGAAACATCAAGTTTCTCTCCTCGTCCTTTTTCTAACATAATTGGTCAGTCACTCATTTGGCTTTATATGAATTCTACATTGCCTGCAAACATATTAAAAAAAGAAATTGGAAGTAAGAAATTCTTCTAGTTATCTGCCCCATTTCTCCACCACCACGAAGCTATTCCTTACTGTATACTCCACAGTGTGCTGGTCAGTCTAGTTTAAGTGACCTAAATAATGGAAACTCCTGTGCTTTTCTGGACTCAGTTCCTTAAACTAAAAAAAAATTGCTGTTAAGAAAACTGACTTTGGATTATATCTTCCAATGATTCTTTTTTTCCAACAAAATATTATCAGTGATATGAATTTGAATTGGAGAAAATGCTTTATCTTGTACTGCAGCTAAGTGACATGCCATAAGAAAGCCCTGTTGCCTCATACATAGTGGGATTTCTGACTTCTAAATCACATGCTGCTTAAAATAATGCATCACTGGAAAGCACCCACTTCTGACTTCACCAATGGGCAGAAAGGATCAAGAAAAAGGAAAAGTTTGGGATCCAGAGTAAAGGAAAAAGAAATAGGACTAGAAGAAGAGAGAAAAGAGTCAAAGCAACCGGTACTGTTGGATTGATGAAAAAGCTGGAGAGCTGTTAGTTTAAAATCAATAGTATGTTCAGTCATGTAGTAAGTAGAATTCCATGTGGTTGAATGAGTTATTGATGTGGGAGTTTATTTATTTTGCTGTATGCAAGGTATCACAAGCCAAACTTCAGCAGAGTGATTAATGTGGCTGAAAAAAATTCTTGTAGCATCAGCTAGGTGTTCTGTTTCAGGATGTCATCTCTGCCCACCTATGATGGCAATGAAACTGTTAGCAAGAAGTGCTTTTAAATAGCTTGGCTTTTGAGGGCTAACCACCAACAGCTAGGAATGAAAGGGGAGCTCTGTAAAGGGAACTTCTACAGTGGGGACTTTGACTCAACTCTTTGATGCTTTTTTTTTT
>VXBL01008793.1:710785-753074 GCA_013400195.1 Aramus guarauna
TATTTTTAATTCTCAGTGATACTTGTGTTTTTCAGTTATATGACACATGGAGAGAGCTAGGTACTTAAGAGCTGTACTGGAGAATGCTTTCTGAGGCAGCCAGTATGAAATGGTGAAGAGGTGTCTTAAGTCTTGACTCTTTCAGAACCCATGTGAATGGGAGACAAAGTCTTCTGGTCATGAGAACCTGATGGTACCTCTTTGGTAGTGCAGTGGTTTGTGCATTCAAGTGATATGAAAAAGAACTAATTTGGAGTCCCTATTCTCACTCAGGCAAAGCAAAGGCTGTATTCAAACTCTGCTGTGGAGTGATTATTATCCTCATGCTCAGATGACACAGAGCAGTTCTTATTACCATGGCTCGAGACCAGTCCACCATACAGTGGGACTGCTTCAGTCAACATTGTCTGTAGAGAACAGATTCCTGAAGCTGCACCCTGACTTACTTGGGAGACATCACTTAGTTTCTTTAAAGGAGATCCCAAGAATGAACTAAGATTTGTTGCATGGCTGCTCAGAGGATAGGGCCCATGTATGAATCAGAGAGCAAAGTTATTTCACAGTAATACAGATCCAAAGCATATTCTACACCTTGACTGTTGGATTGTCCTAAAGAATTATGGGCTATTTGCAGTGTTGGGTTTTGTTATCTTTCTTTCAATATAAGACAGAGACAAAACTCCAGAATGGCTTTTAAAACTGTAGCTATGACACTCACCTGCAATGTAAAAAAGCACATATTTAAGTTTCAGATCTGCACTAGACAGAGCAGAAAATTGAATAAAGTGTCGTGTTTCCTATTAAGGGTTCACTGCCTATCATGGTTTAGCCCCAGCCAGCAACTAAGCACCACACAACTGGTCACTCAGTCCCACCAAGCAGGATGAGGGAGAGAATCAGAAGAATAAAAATGAGAAAACTCGTGGGCTNCCAATTCACTCTGTTTAATTTTCTAACTTTGATTAATATTTTCTCTAGTTTGACCAGATATTTTTTTTCTGCTAGTAAGAGAGAGGTCCTACCATATTTTTTAATAAAAGTAGTATGTTCCTGTGGAAGAAAAATTTATTTTTGACAAATCAGTATTTTTCAGACAAAAACTTCCCCAACACACTCTTTGAGACACGCACATACATTATTCCTGCAAAAATGAAATGAAAGGAAATACATTAAAGCTAATCTGATTCGGATTCAAATTTTAGCAAAATAATTGTCTTAGTCTTCCCTTTTACTGATTGTATGAGGAGCTAGGTCTTCAAGAGCAGCAGCTTAAAGGTACAATTTGTCTTCTGTGCCAGCTTCACATTTTATAGCCCATAAATAATTCTTTGTCTGTCTAGTGAACCATTATACACAGACCCACTAGAAAAAAACAGTATAAATTAGTGCCACCCAGCAGCTGAGAAATGCGTGAGATCCTATCAACTCCTCTTCTAATATCAGAAAAGCATAACACATAACAGGCAAATGTGACACCAGTTTCAGAACTTCATGGTTGTTACTTACAGTATATTCTAAACTTTTCTGACAATTTTGGGATACTGCCTAAACAGAGGTTGGAAAGAAATGTGACGGAAACAGGTATTCTGGGCCAAATATGACCCATTTTAAATTTCAGTATATTTTTCACGTGTGCTAGTGAGGAAAAAAAGATATTGTTATTCCTACTCAAAACCACACCCACTGATTTCTAGCCTAATTAGTTAATCACTGGATCATTAATTCATTAAAGAGTCATAATTCCTAGAGAATTGTAAACTTTTTTGTCTATTTCCTTGTTATTTACACAATTGAAGGGCAGACCTTTAAGGAGAATGCAGTTACAGCCTTCATAGACTTGAATAAATTTCATGAGGAAGGATAATGAAATCAATTTTTGGCAGTTACTCTGAAACATGTTTCAGATTTCTCTCTCTCATTTTCTAATTTTGAGGACTTTTGTATCTCCTTATTTTTCCACAGCTTATGATAGAATTTGGTAGACAAATACTTATAATGATGGAAAAGCAATTCCTTTTTTTTTTCTTCCCACTATGATTACATAATTACATAGTGATTTGTATCCTCTCCCTGACCACAATTTACCAAATATTTTTGATTAGAATACACCATACATTACAATAAAAGTCTTTGTTCTAAATTAAGTTCATTAGATTTTAGTTCTTACCTTTATTTTCAATTTTGACTTTCTATGATATCTTCCCAATGGAAAAAGTTCATTGGAATTCCAAAGCTGTCATGAGCACTTAACAGCCAAAAGACAAAATTGGCTCAGTCAGTTACTGTGGTGACTATCAAGTTGATTTCTTTTGTTTTCCATTACAAAATTTTCCTCAAGTTTATGGGCACAATTTACTAGTCAAAAGTACATGTAACAGTAATCTGAGAAGAAGATTTTATATCAAAGCCTCATATTCTTAAAATACCAAGTTTTTAGTCTTAAATCTTCTCTTTACATGTTATAAAGGAAGATATGCTTAACATCAGCAAAATATTTTTACAATGATTGCCCTAAAACCCATGTGAAATTGTGATTGTAGTGGTCCCTTTTGCGTTTAAAATCTGTAAATATATTTTACATATCCTTTACTTTCTACCACATCTCTCTCAAAGATACTAATTCAAGGCATTTTGGTAAAATTTTTTTTTTTTTTTAACAATTTACCTTCCTAGCACTTTCAAATTAGGCAACAAGATACTTCACAGAATTATATAATTCCTAATAACACTACCTATTTTTAAAATCCTTTTTATGTTCTTGATATCAGCAGATCTCATTAGCAGAGTTTTTGAAAATACATGGCCAAATGCAAGAATAATTTTCACTTGCTCAACTCAGTCTCTTTAAGTGCTGCTAAGGGCTGCTAGTCAAAAGAGTTGCTATCTTCTTGATTTAATGTTATTTATTACTCAGTCACTGACTTTCTTCTTCCCACCACTGAAAGCATTTTGCAGAAGCATAACCTGTGTTATCACCACCATTGACACATCACACACTGTGGACTATCACTGCTTGGACATAGAATACCAAAGCAGTAAGGCTATATTTCATATCCCTTTTAGAGCACATATGACATTCTCCAAAATTTAAACACTTCCTCATGAAACTTCCTCCTATCACTCAGTAATGCTCTTATTAAACACTATCTCATTAATAAAGTAGCTTAACCCTACATAAGAATATTACTGGAAACCTAATAAATAGATCACAGAATCAAAGAACGGTGGAGGTTGGAAGGGACCTCAGGAGGACTCAAGCAGGGCACCTAGAGCCATTTGCCCAGAATCATGTTCAGATAGCTTTTGAATATCTCCAGGGATGGAGAATCCCCAACCACCCTGGGCAATTTGACCAGTGCTCGGTCATCCTCACAGGAAAAAAAAGAAAAAAAGTGTTTGCTGATGTTCAGGAAGAACCTCCTGTGTTTCAGTTTGTGCCTATTGCTTCTTGTTCTGTCACTGGGCACCACTGAGAAGATCCTGTCTCCATCCTCTTTGGACCCTCCTTTCATGTATTTATATACACTGATAAAATATCCCTGAGCCTTCTCTGCTCTAGGTTGAAAAGTACCAGCTCTCCAAGCCTTTCTTCGTATAAGAAATGCTCCACACCCTTCCTAATCTCAATGGTCCTTTTTTGGACTCTCTTCGGTATGTCTGTGACTCTCCTGTACTGGAGAGCCCAGGGCTGGACACAATATTCCAGATGTGGCCTCACCAGTGCCGAGTAGAGGGGCAGGACCACCTCCCTCAACCTGCTGACAACATTCCTGCAAACGCAGCCAAGGATACCATTGACCTTCTTTGCATCAAGGGCACATTGCTGGCTCACGTCCAACCTCATGTCCACCAGGACCCCCAAGGACTTTTCTGCCAAGCTGCTTTCCAGCTGGGTAGTTCCCAGCATGTACTGGTGCCTGGGGTTATTCCTCTCCAGGTGCAGGACTTTGCACTTCTTGTTGAACTCCATGAGGTTCCTGCGAGGACCCTCTGGATAGCAGCATGACCCCTGGTGTATCAGCCACTTCTCCCAGTTTTGTGTCATGCTCATCCCCACCTCAGCTTCCTATTAACAGTCTTTTCCCTGGCTTGTTTTAAGAGGAGCATGCTTGGTACCTTTATTACCATGTACATCAGTATCAATACATTAAATACATGTCATTACTTTAATCTCCCTTTGTCTCTTTGAATTTGATGATAGTGTATACACCTGGCAGCTGATACAGTTTTGGGATTTGCAGCTATGCGTGTGTCTGTGTGGATGATAGGAGGTGGCTGCATACTCTGAAGGATGCTCAGATGCTGTTAATTAGATTTGCTTTTGTAATACCTCCCCTTTCCTGCAGGATTTACATTGCAGCTTGTGACTCTCATAACATCTTCTTCAAATTCGACATCACCATGTCTCTCAGGTACTCTCTGCAACTTTGGCACTTTATGCCATAAACAAAAAATGTCCCCACAACCCATTTCCAGAATGTAGGTTATATATTAAAAGAGAGAGAGAAAGAAAGAGAACAAGAGAGAAGTAATCTCTTACTATTCACTAACTTTGGGACAGAAAAAAAATTATATAAAAATTACTCAGTAGGTGTGATGAGGAAAAAAATAATCTTTTATAATTATAGTAGTAATACTTCAAAGTATTAATGTGTTTTGAATCACATTTTCAGATCAAGCAGAATTATCCATTGTAAATATAAGAAATATCTCCCAAGATAGGATAAGCAAGAAAAAAAAAAAAAAAGAAAAAAAGAAGAGCTTTCTAAGTTATGATGCTTTTCTATTGATGCTAACTTGTTTACATGCCACAGTGTAGCACTCTGAAATAGTGGACATAAAAAGAAAAAGAAAATAAGCTGTCTTTGGAAATCCTAAAACATTTCAGGATAGGAATGGTTAGGAAACTTTATCTGTGTTACGTCCTCCGCAGTTCTTTCTTGGCATCACTGTGTTGTGCAGATTTCCTGCCAAAGGACAATCTTTAAACTTGGTTTCTATCTCCTGCTACTGACTTGGGCTAGCATGGACAAAACATCCAAGTCACCTGGCAGTGCCTGGGAACTGTAACATCCACTGTATCAGCTGGCTATAAACACAGTTTAAGGCTTGGGGATCAGACGAAAAGAGAGGACCCTCAATTGCAGGACTTGTGAACTGGAGGTAATAGAAAATGAATACTTGCTATATAGGCCTTCCAAAGAAATACATAATCCTAAAATTATTTTGTTGTCAATGATTACTGAAATTTGCTGGAGAAATTTTTATTTTATTTTGTTACATTAAAACAACTTGAATAACTGAAATTGAAAACAGCCATACAAATAATTGAGCAAAGTATTAGGAAACTTTAGTTTCAAGGATATAAGTTACAGTTGATTCTGATTTTTAACCTTCTCCATATCTCTCAGTTTGGAAAACTGAACAAGAAAATATTATTTTTGGTCAGAAACTCAAAGCTATCACAAGATATGTCCATATTATATTTTTCTTTTCATTTTTCACTCAATGTCCTCATTAGAATATTTTAAAATGCTACTTTCCTTTTCTGTAACTCAAAATCCTTATCTTGTAATCGGTCTACTAGCCAGAGCTTCCAGGAAGCATCCTTTTCTCTCAACAACATCTAGATTTTCTAATTATACATTTCACAGAAAGCCTTTCTGCTGAGAATTAATGGCCCTACATTCTCTTCCTGCTACAAAGAAGACAAAGACCCATCCGTACTCCATATACAAACACATGGCAGTAGATCCGCAGGATTTATGTTTCTGGTTCTGTGTGAGAGAAGCAATGGGATGTCATTATTCTTAATAGATCAGCTCAGCAAATGTACAGCTGGGATGCAAACAGATATATCTAGACATTCATAATGGAAGATTATCACTGTAGGACCTTTAATAATTAGTGGATGTAAAGAAACATCTCTCTGGTGTAGTTCCTTTTATCTTTGGAACTATTCCTAAAGTTATAAGACATCTACCTGATGTTGAATACCTTCTGAGATAGACTCTGTTGGTGAAGATTCACAGAATCACAGAATGGTAGAAGTTGTAAGGGACCTCTGGAGATCATCTGGTCCACCCCCCCACCCCACCCCCGCTAATGCAGGAACACCTAGAGCAGGTTGTACTGGATTGCATCCAGGTGGGTTTTGAATATTATCAGAGAAGGAGACTCCACAGCCTCTCTGGGCATCTTGTTCCAGTGCTTGGTCACCCTCAAAGTGAAGAAGTTTTTCCTCATGTTCAGATGGAACTTCCTGTGTTCCAGTTTGTGCCCCTTGCCCCTTGTCCTGTCACTGGGCACCATTGAGAAGTCTGGCCCCACCCTCTTGACATCTGCCCTTTAGATATTTATAAGCACTGATGAGGTCCCCTCTCAGTCTTCTCCAGGCTAAGCAGACCCAGCTCTCTCAGCCTGTCCTCATACGAGAGATGCTCCAGTCCCCTCATCATCTTTGTAGCCCTCCGCTGGACTCTCTCCGGTAGTTCCTTGTCTCTCTTGAACAGGGGAGCCCAGAACTGGACACAGATGTGGCCTCACCAGGGCAGAGGAGATATTTATTATTGTGAACTATCTGGCAAATTTTGTCATGGAGGATATCTCCTCAAAAAAAACCCCAACACATGAAATTGATGAAACTTGCTGTGTAATAGAAACACTTCACCTTGCAGATGCCCTGTTTTGTTGAGATTTCAAGTATACTTCCACATCATCACTTTGAGGGCTATCTTAGAATAGTAAAGACTGATCTTCTACAGATTAGGAAATATTTTCCCTCAGGTATTATAAGGTATTCACAGCATGTCATATAAACTTCCTCCTTAAACAATCTTAAGAATTATGCACATGCACACCCACAAATATGAGTATATATGTGTGTGTTCATGTGCGTGCATATGTATGTATATGTGCATGTATGTGTATGTATATATATACTTAAAGCATAAACCTATATACACCTAAAATATGTATATTTATACTCAAAGCATATCTTACTTTTAAGCAACTGAAGGGAGCAAATAAATAAAAAAGATCAATGTCATAAAACCATTTTATTTTTAATTGAATAATGCCAGCTAAATATTACCACATAGCTATCATTCATGTTTACAGCAGAATTCTTTTTTTAATGTGTCTTATCTGATTGCTTACGTTTGCTTTTATTGCACGTATATCTTTGATCTCTAACCAGCTATAATTATGATGTTTTCAACATGTTTTATGTTTCTATAACTGCTGCGCTCTATCAGATTTGGTACTTATACTGTCAACTTCAGGCCTTTTATGTTCTTTCATCTTTGTTGAGAGTGCCCTTTTTGTTATACTTGTTTATGGAATCTAATATTAACATTTAAGTGCATATTTCAAAGGAAATGGACCAAAAGATGTCAAACATGCATTCACTTTATAATTTATCTATATTAAGCATTTTTGCTACAGAAGCGCACAGTAAGCACCTAATTGATAGGGTATGACTTTTTTTTTTTTTGGCTAATGGCTGTTATTTATTGCTGTAGTTAGATGGACTTGCAGTAATCATAGAGAAGGCTTTGCACCTACAGACTTTATCACTGAATTCAGTTTTCCTTTTGATGCTTTTGTTTTCTTTTCATTTTATCCTATTTCATTGGTTGTATTTGGTTTCTGGTTATCTTTACAGTGCTCAAGTGACAGGGACCTTCATAATTTAGAGCCTGAGATGTTCCTTGGATTGGTGCTAAAAGGATAATTGCATTTTGCTGTCTGTCCATCTGTCATCTCCTTTCCCTATCTCTCAATAGAGAAAATCTCAATTGTGCAAAAGAACACTGAATGAAATGTTGTTAATATGGTTCTAATAAAACTTGAGTAAAATACATTTCCCCCTAAAATCATACGTAATAACCTAGACACCTAGGCGTTGAGTGCTCAATTAATGCTTGAAAGAATATTCATCAACATAAACAACAAAATGTGTACTATTTAGTATGCAAATGCAACATGTTATTTTCTAGTAAAAGAAAGCTATTATTATAAATGCTGAAGTCTGATTTCAGTCTAAACTGTCAGAAAGAAATGCATTTTACTCACAAAATATTAAGGTCACAAAGTCATTCATGCCAAAATTAATATATGGGGTCAATGACTGCCATTATGACGTCTGAGCCATTTGGGGCATACCACTGCATTTAAAGTAACAGCACAGGTGTTATAAGAGCAAGAATTTGACAGCTGATATAGCAAACTGTAACTGTAATTATATACAGAACTTCCATATGATAGCAAGTAGTGTTGAATGAACACTTCAGCAAGATGCGTTAAGAGAACAAATCTCAGAGGAAAAGAGAACAGTGTAAATACAGCGTTGATTCAGCACGCCCTCCTGCAAGCTCCTGCCGAATCCCAGATGAACAAGTTTCACTTTTCCTAGTAATTAAAAGGGGAATCTATGTAACATTCTTTTTGTAGTACTTTTGTCTCACAGGACTGTACAGTATTTGGAGGTAAAGTGCAGAGGCAACAAGGAATGCCCTGAATTTTTATACATAAATTCACCATTTCCTGCAAACACACACATTAATTTGAACATTCTCTTCTAGACAGGCAGGGAAGTGAAGAAAATTCTGTACCAGTCCCTACTTTATAAGTAGAACTCAGGAAGCCACTTCCTTCACTCAAGAGAGAATATAAACCAATCATTAGTGATGATAACAGGCAGTGAAAGATACAGAGACTGAGACATCAGGGTGGACTACCACAGTCCTGTAGCTGGAGTAGAGAATGCAGATGCTCGCATCTCTACTGTCATTTGCTCTTCTGTGTGTCATTTTGGAACCCGATAGAACACTGATATGCAAATTTGCTTTACAGTAATTTGTTTTTTTAAGACAATTTTTCTGCTGTTTCTTTCTATTCTAGCTCTTTAATCTTCCACACGAAACTGGAAGATCCCCCTCAACTTTCATTTAGCAGAATCTGAATGTCTTGCTTTTTCTAGCCATTTTCTGCCCATAACTAATAAAAAGATTTTCTTTCTATTTTGTATTCTTTGGCCAATTTTCCAGCCTGTTTCATTTGGTTGGGTGGGTAGGTGAGGCTTTTAACCAGCAGGTCTTCCCCTCAAAAGGCCTAGTGTTTTTTATAGTATTCTGGCCTTTTCTACACTTTTTCTTAAGAGTATGTTCTACCTCGCATCACTCTCTTATTGCAACATTTGATTTGGTGTCTGCTATGAAGCAATCATCACGAATGTCCACAAACACTACATCATTTTGCTTGACTCAGGGGTACAAGGCTGTTTTATTTAGCATCTAAACCTTTTCTTCAATATTTTACTGGCATTTTAGGATCCTTATATGACAGTACTAAAGAAATGTAATGTTTTAAACTTGGACACACTGCAAGCAGAGGAATTATCATTTTATAAATATGGAAATGGAGGCACAGAGAGGCCTGTTCAGTAACAAAAAGTGACACCATGAGTTTTTCAAATGCTTAATAGAATTGTGCATTCCTTCTCCCCAACACTTTACTGTAAGCATCAGACTTTTTCTTACAAGCTTTTCAATTATGAAATGGCCTATAAAGAGCCAAAATTATGAATAGAGAAATCAGAAAATAGTAAAGAAGGGATTCATCGGGGTAATCAGACTTCAAACAGCTCTATTCATTTTTGGCATCTTTCTATCTTTGTTGTCTCTTACATGATGTAAAACATGTTTTATTACGCAGAATTAACATTGGGAAATGTCTTAATAGCCAATCAGATTGAATTCAGTGATCATCTCTTAATTTAACGAGGAAATCATTCTATAGCTCTGAAAATCTAGTTTCGTCCATTTTACTACTTTTATCATAGCAATTACATCAACATAAACAACAATTAGGTGACTCAACGTGCAGTAGGCAAATTACCAACTTCCGTTGAAGTAGGTTTATGGCCCTCTTGAGCAAGACTTCTGAGTAGTAAACTGTACAGAGACCAAATTCCAAGACTTCATTCTGCTAAAATTTCATTGTATACTCTCTTTGGTATTTCTATCTATACTACTAACATAAATCAAAATAATTCTGTGATATGGGTTTACATTGTAGTGTCTGACGTGGTTATTACTTTGAGGCCTGATTCCTTTCAGCTGTTCTTTTTTATTAAGATTGCAATGTAAACTGACAGTTTACCCTGAGGAATTTTTTTTTCCTTCTTTTCAGGAAATGCTACTAGAAGCTACGGGGTTTTTTATGTTTTGTTTTGGTCGTTGTGGTTTTTTGCAGTTTAGACACAGTAAACTGACTAGATCTGAATTTGTATACACTATACTGCAAAACATAAAGCGACCCCTCATGTACCAGACCAGAGTGTTTGCATATGCTCTCTCAGAACCACTCATTCAGCACCACTGCGTTGTCTCATCCTGGGGCTTTACTGCAGCAAGGGTGAATTTCAGTGATATACTTCCTCTAGCAAAAGTGTTGTCTCAGAGTCCCAGTTTTGTCTCCCCCTGGCTGGTCACTTCTGCTCAAATGCCACAGTTTGCTGCTGCCTTCGTTGTGTTGACACAACTGTTAGCAACACTGTCCTGTAAATCATCTCACTGCAATTATTTGGGTTAAAAAAAAAAGAAAAAAAAAAAAAAGAAGAAGAAGAAGAAAACAAAAAAAGGAAGACCAAAAATCCTCAAAAAGATCTTATTTTAAATCTCTGATCATTTGGGGATTTTGTAGCAAAACTCTGCTAAGAATTTCAGTATAGCAAGGGGCACTGAGCTACTTTGGGAAGGAGGGAAGAAGGCCTGGAGGTGGAAGCATTTTTCAGATAAGGAAAAAAACAAGTATCTGCTTGTGGCAAGGGAGGAAGAAGGCTGTAGGACAGCTGGGTAGTCATTAAAAATGCACATCCCTTTTCATATATATATATTTAGTGAAATGGATAATGCAATTTCCATTTGTTATGTTGAAAACACAACTCAAGAAAACAGTAGCACAAGACTTACCAAGGGAGTCACACCACGTTCATAGAAAGATCAGGTTTCTGTTTCAGAATTACTCTGGGGGTTTTCATTCTGATCTGTTGAAGAGTAAATTTTGATCAAGAAAAACTCTTGTTGCATTAGCTTCAGGGAGGTCATCAGCAGAATCAAGAACAGGAATAGCTCATCAGCAGGGTGCTATTTGTCTCTTTGTGGTCAACCCACAGGAAACAGTAAGTCTGGAGCCTTAAGAGTACTCCCTACCTCTGTAGGCATCTTAACTCATAGCTGACATTTTTCAAAACTGATTGAGTGCATCCCAGCACTGGAGTTATTCAGCTCTCTTTGCAATGGGTTGGTTGAATAAATTATATGTACTACTGCTGTTACACAGATCATAGTATCAGAGAATAATAGAATATTTAAGGTTGGAAAAGACCTCTAGGATCATCAAGTCCAACCATCAACCACACACTACAATGTCTACTGGAGCATGTCCTGAAGTGCCATGTCTACATGCTTTTGAACACCTCCAGGGATGGTGACTCCACCACCTCTCTGGGGAGCCTATTCCAATGTCTGACCACCCATTCAGTGAAGAATTTTTTCCTACTATCCAATCTAAACCTCCCCTGGAGCAATTTTAGACCGTTTCCTCTTGTCCTGTCACTTCTTGCTTGGGAGAAGAGACCAACACACATCTCACCACAACCTCCTTTCAGATAGCAAGCATTTCAAGAGTCTTACTCTGAATTATGGTGTATGACAGCTAGATTTTCAAATGAGGTGAAGGGTGGCCTTCATTATCATCATGATTAGGTCCTTGCAACCATGTTCATTTTGATTATGTTTGCTTCTCTACTAAAAGAAGACCATGAGTTAAGCTGGAGCTGGAGCACTGGATCCCTGATCATCCACCCTGTTTTAATGTTCAGTCACTCAGTTCTTTTCGATTGCTCCATTTAGCCCTCTCAAAGACAAATATGCTATAGAAGGGACTAGCACCAAGTAGTATAAACATGACCCAGGATATACTGCTCATTTTTTGTTGTTGTTTTGGATTTTTCCTTTGGTTTGTTTGGTTTTGTTCTGCTTTTTAAATGAATCAGCATAACCAGAACCTGTCAGACTTCTGCTTTCTGCCCAATCCTTGCATCAGGATAATCAGCTACTAGGGCATGGCTTGCTGTAGTGAACTATTTAGTTTATATGCCTACCTGAAGGAAAGGATTCTCAGCTGAGACTTGTAAGAAAATTGTATAGTCTTGGGTCTGGGAACAAGGAACACTAGCTTAAATCTTTGCAGTCTCTCTGTTTTATCATGTCCTACTCTGGTTCCTGCCCAGCTGACAATCTTCTGAAAATAAATTTCTGAGCACTTCATGAAAAGCTTGTGTGCTTAAATTGGAAACAAAGATCCTCTGGAAACAGGCTGATTAGGGAAAGTGTAGCAAAACACTATGCCCCCCCAAAAAAAAGCCAAAAATACCTTTACTACAAATCTGAGTAAACTGTCTGCTTCTCCCTTGCAGACTCCAGTACTAGATATTTCCTTTGCATGACACCAGGCTTCCAGAGATCCTTAATATATTCTGTTTTCTGGGTTTTGTTGTTTTGTTGGTTTTGTTGTTTTGTTTTTATTTTTGTTTTGTTTTGTTTTGTTTTGTTTTGTTTTGTTATGTTTTTTAAACTTCAGTCATTGCAGTTAATGAGCCAGGCATAAATTGATTCTTTCACACTGCCCTAACCACAAACTTGTTTCTCAAACACAACAAAAGATATTAATCTCACCTAATTTAAGGACAAAATTAAAATCTGCATATTAGAAGGGTAGCCTTCTTAAGCTATTTATCTAGTTTACAAAGAAAGAAAAAAAAACCTCCAATAACAATTAGTGAGTTAGGCTTCTGTTCTGAAACTTCCTCTAGCTGTCCTCTCCAGAGAGCATGCAAGAAACATAAGAACACATTTACCTCTTCATTTGGGCATGATTTGAGTTAGATATCTGAAGACAGTCAATATTAGTGTCCCTCCTATTCCCACAACTACAGTTCCAGATCTTTAAAAGAAATGCAACAAGACACATAGTAAAGCATTAATTTTCTTCCATTTCAGTATCTTTAATTTGTAAGAGTTTGTCTGGCCTTGGAATTAATGAATAAGAAAAAAGAAATTAATAATAAAAACTCCAAACACTTAAAATCACCTGAATTTATTTCAAAGAAGCAGAGAATTAAAAATATATGAAGAAATACATGAAAAAATGTACAACCATCTGGATACGGTCCAGGGCAACTGGCTCTAGGTGGGTCTGCTTGAGCAGGGGTGTTGGATAAGATGACCTCCAGAGGTCCCTTCCAACCTCAACCACTCTGTGATTCTGTGATAGCAATTAAAAAATAAATTAGTTTGAGAGACATATAACATATTCCAAGGACATAGAGTCAAATTAACTTTCATACTCTGTAAAAATGTCATGAAACGCAAATTAATCAGCAGAGTGGTTTTCTACTGATTCAGAGGTCTCCTCCCCACCTCACCCTAACTACTATTAATATAAAATCTATAGAAAATTATTTATGTAGAGATGGTTGTCAAATCTGGAAGTTAAGGCAAAACTATCTGTTTGGTTTAAATTTATATTGCGAAAAATCTCTTAGCTCCAGGATGAAATTTCTATTCAAAACCAAAGACAAACAAATCCCTCACCACTTTGCCAGTTCAGAATATCTATTAATCTGGTGGTCACTTACGTACACCTGAGATAAAAGAAACTCAGATTCAAGTCCCAGCTCTAATTAATGATTAACTCAATTGAATGGAACACCTGCAAAAGAAAATTAAGAGAGATCATACAAATAATCTTACAGCAGTATAATTTCACAGAGTCCAAGAAAGATACTTTTTCATTTTACTAACACATGATGAAAAGCAGCCCCTCTCTTGTTACTGTGGATATTATCTTTCATCTTCATAAAAAGTGTGTTAGCATACACTAACTCCATAGCATAATCAGAGTATAGCATTACCATAGATCGTAAAAATAAATAGATACATAAATACATTAATTAGATGGGAATAGAACTCCTTTTTTTAATGTATTTAAACATTGCATTGCCAAAAATAAGGGCCAATGCACTTGCAATCTCTCAACTGGTGTTTGCATTTCTGTCGCTGATAGAATCATAGAATAATTTTGGTTGGAAAATTCAGATCAATTCCACTGACAAGTCCAACCACCAAACCATGACAGTGAATACTGTGCTGTTTAAGCCATGCACCTGTGGCTGACCATGGACATCATTTTTGTACATCGTTGACAAGTTCACTAACTATCAGGTGCCTGGTGAGTTTAAGGGCTGTTTTTCTTTGCATTTCTCACTTACTTTGCATATGAATTTTTCAGAAAATATTTGTTTCATTTTAGGACAGAAAATCTTAAAAATATTAATGATTTTTTTTGCCCACTTCTGACTATGTGGTAACAGTCTGTTTTACAAGTTACCTGTAATAATTAATACTTCATTTATTGAAATGTACTTTAAAAGCAATTTTCTATTCAACACCTTGGGTAATTACAGTGGGAAATGATTGATAACATCAGTTGATATTAAATATTGTACTGCTAATCACCATGCAATCTTGCATGCAGTTATTCATTAGTTACTTCTTTAATTTGAATAGCTGACAATTTACATGGAATGCTTCAGTTATATGAATTATCATATTTTTATTCCCAAGAGAAGCCTTGCACTTCATTAGAACAGAATCATTCACATTGCTTTTCTTTCATTTTTCAAGAGCAAAGTACTTTGATTTGAAAGTTCTGTAGCTGTAGTCAGGCAAAATATTAGGTTCTTCATTGTCAAATAACGCTATGCAATACTTGTACAGTACAAAGGCACTTCTGGAATAAACAAAGTCACATTGTTATACACTGTTCTGACACTAATAAACAGCTGATTGTGGTCTCCAAGAGAACTTTGTGCTTCTGTGTCATATTCCGGGAAATGATGCCATGCCCCCAAAAAAGTTCATAATATTAGCTGACTGCTAGAGTGGCTGTAGATGTCATTTACTTTGTAAACTGCTTCACTCTATCACCCGGGGCAGATCATAATGTTTTAATACTTAGACTTATATATGACTCAGCCATTTAAATCTGTTGAGTCTTCCAAAAAGCATAATTACAAAATATACTAAATCAGTTTCATTAATGGGAGTTAAACTTGTTTTGAAAGTAACTTGTAGTAATTTGGTGGAGACGATATATTCCCTGTGAAATACAGAACCATCTGTTGTATGGAATCTCATTATGTGGTAATGCAGTGATACACTCACTGTATAAAAACTGTGCTTAAAAATCTGGTCAATGTAAAGGCATTTGCTCATGCACACATGTAACCAGACAATGAAGGAAATACTTACAGACTTGTGTTATACACTTCTCTACACAAAAATTGGACTCTCAGAACATTAGTTTTATGGCCCTCTGAAATTTACCCCACATCTCAGCTTCTGCTAATGCTTTGCTGTTTCACAGGCAATAAGGCGCTTTTCTCTTCTCCCTATTGCACAAGAGCTAATGACCTTATCACTGCCCCCCTTGTTAACTTCCCCCCTTGCGTGCTAACTGCTCTTTTCTCTGTACACTCTCACTAATTAACATAATGAAGCTCGACTCAGAATATTTGTTCCCAACCTGGATTTAGCATGAAGTTTTCTCCTTCTGTTTTCTACTGCCTTTGTTTCAGACGGCTTCTGTGTCTGAAAAACTGCCTGGTTTTTTTTTTCTGTTACCTGTTCCTACAAACTTTATATCTCTTGGAAAGAGAATCTCATCAAGAGTTTCTGAGAGCCATGACAAGGACAACACATGAAAGGATACTTTGGAGAAATACGCTTTGTTCAGCTACGACAATAGCAGTTCATCTTCTTAGATCAAATTCAGAGTCTGTTGGGAACCCTTTCGTTAGTATTTGCTTGCCACAGGCTTGTGTATATGTGTATGGTTTAGGTGATCAAAAGAGTTTTGAGTGATGAGGCAAGTATTTCAAGGAAGTGGGTATGAGCTATTGATTCAACTCCTCATGATAACTTTAAAGATTTTATGCATATCTATATAAGCATACCTATATCTCTGCTGTACAGGTGATGTTCGAATGATATATTTAATTTATTTTATTCTTCTGACCCATATTCTACCTATACACCATGAAACTATTATTGACATTAAACCTTAGGGTAGTATTAAATATATCCCTCAGTAAAAATACTTAATTTGGTTTGTTCTCTTTATTCAAATGTGGAAACTGAAAATTACTCTGTTGCACAACGTAGTAGGAATCCCCTTACTATTGACAAGTTCAGTGCTGTGATATCACATGATCCATCATAAACAGAAATGGAAATTTTATTTTAGTGAAAGGCTGAAATTTCCATTTTTATGGTAGAACATAAAACCTGTCACTAGTTCTGTTACTTCTTGAGTACTTCATAAAAAATCCATATTCTTATCTGCATAAACAGAACTTTATGGGCTTTTTAATTAATTTCTACAGTTTCTTATTGGTGTCTTCTCATCCTATACATTTGGAATCAATGTCCTTGAGACTGTAGAAACACTACTACAATAACAGTAGAGGGATCTGGCAAGAAGTCTGCTTCTCCACACATTAATGTAAAGTAGTAGTTCCCCTGGGATATCAGCAGAATACCAGCAATATGCCCAGAGAAGAAAAAGGAAACAAAGTTTACAGCTCAGGACCTAAAACTTTGCCTAAAGTAATTACTGTTCTCTTTTTTTTTTTTTTTTCCCCTCCTAGGAAAAAAAGTTCCACCTGCAACACAACCAATTTTCTCTTTATCTCGATTACCAACAAGGTATACACAGCTTATGCCTTGAACTCTTATTTTGTGACCTCAACCTACATCCCTTGGTTATCAGTCTCTTAATAACTCTTATAAGAAAACTTTAGTGCAATTATAAGATTTCTCATTCTTCAGGCTTGTGGGAATTCTTTTTTTACTTCCTTGATTCACACATTTCTCTAAGTGTAATCTTTGGGGTTTGTGAGCCTACACTCTCTTAGTTTTCATGTTCCTTTGTTGTCTCCTCCAACCTATCTGTTAAAAGTTTCTTTTTTTCTCAGTCCTCACTTCCCATGTCATTGTGCACAGGGCAGCTATTTCCAGATAGAAGTCACTTCTTTGGGACATCAAAAAATGAAAATCTCTAGTATAAAAATTTTTATGCAAAAACTCAGGCTAAATTGTCTCATTTTATGTTTTACTGTGAGTTCACTGAAAAAAATTACACTTGTTTCAAATCATTGAACATCTGGCCCCCAGGGATTTACATAAACAGTAAAAACTCCATCCATGAACTTTTCCTGAAAGAGGGTGATGTAGACAATAGCTTGAGTGTCCTCAACTCTCAAATGCAAATATAACTTTGCAGAAATGGCACTTCATTTTGAATTCAAAGTTTTATGTCTCAGAAAGCCCTGTGCAAGGAACTCTCCTGGGGAGGGGGGGGAAGAGGAGGAGGAAGAAACGCTGCAGAAATAATAATTTTAAAAGTGTCCATTCTGAATGATTAAAATTGATTTATCTGAGAAAAACAATGCTTAAGGTTTTGGCATAATGAAAAGATTAATGTGAAATATTTAACAGGCCATTTGAGAGCAAGAAAGATTTTATATGGCTAAAAATATTTAATATTTTAAGACACTGTTTTGAATACAAATATTTTTATTTTATTCTTTTTTTTTTTTTTTTTTTTTTTTTTTTTTCTTTTTTTTAATCTGCTCTCTGCTAGAGAGAAGAACAAATGAGGTGTTCAGATTCTTATGTTTCTGGGAAAAGAACTTTGTCCCAAGACATACAGTCTTTTTTTCTGGTCATTTATCAAGGTTTCAAATTGTAATTAAAAATAAAGCAAGGAGAAGAGAAAAATCAGCTTGACTTTCAGATTAACACATAAAAATATTACTCTATAGTTTTGGGACTTTTTTTTTTTTTTTTTTTTGATCATTCTGCTCTGCTCTCTGTTATTTGCTTGCTTCTGTTCACAAAGTTCTCTACAGTTCTTGCCCACAAGATCCACCAATCTATCAGGAAAATAAAAGCTTCCTTCCTTCTGTTAGTAACAAACAAGAAATTCAACGTAAGAAGTCCAAGACAATTTTTCTAATTTAAAAGAAATTTTTCCTCTGTATCTACTAATGACTGAATGCTATCAACATGAACACCCAAATTCTGTTAAATTACAGCTAAGACATATTTCTAAAATCTCTATTCTGCATTTAGCAAGATACCTATAATTGCATCTTCCAGACAGCTATTGTTCCTTTCATCCTATTGTTCTGTTTGGT
Organism: Aramus guarauna; assembly: GCA_013400195.1. NCBI lineage: Eukaryota > Metazoa > Chordata > Aves > Gruiformes > Aramidae > Aramus > Aramus guarauna. The sequence continues at coordinate 729,114 of VXBL01008793.1, forward strand.
TTATGACCACAAATATGACAAAACAAACATACTGTCCTCTATAGTTTTGGATTATGAAGAGAGAAGTATCCTAAAATTTTTCTATATAATCTTCTCACAACCATCAGATGAACAAGTCCAATAGAAGAATACTACTTGGAAGGTTTCCTGAGAAAACATGGACCAAAGAACCTACCTCAACAGGGAAGAACAAGTTATTTCAGTTTGTAGAGCATATACGGTCTATGTCATCTCTGACCTATTCCATTTTGATAACTGAGTAGTTACATGAAAGATAAGCTATAGATTTTAATATATTAACCTCCTTCAGAACACTATAAACACCTTAGTTCCTGCTTGACTGTGACCTGTACACTGTCTCTTTCTTTCCTTGTCCTTCTCTCTTTGCATCAGTCTATTGATCTTGGTGGTGCTTGAGCTATATTTCAATTTTGTGTTTGCTTAGCGCTTAATCTGATCCCAGATTATTAAATACTCCTGTAAAACATGGTCATACAAATAAATAAATAAATAATAAAGAGGATGGCCTTTATCTACAGGTAGCATTATTTGTTCAGACTGAAGAGAAAAAAAAAAAAATAGAGGATTACCATGGTGAAATAATTTTCTTCTTTTTTAAGAAAGAAATACATTCTCTTTTATGTGATATGGAGCACTATCAGTGAAAAGTGGCATCATCTAATTTATGCAGAATCATTAGTATTTCTTACCTGGTTTACTAGATAAAGTAAATGGCATACTGTCCCTGATATGTTTAAACTTTTAGATTACAGTCTGTGAGATAAAACACTTCCTTTTTTTTTTTTTTCAAGACATGCATTTCAAACAGGTTCAATACATTTAGATTTCCTTTCTAAACTTCTCTTTCATTAAGTTCAGCATTGGAAGGAAAGAACAAAATAAGGGGAAAAAAAGGAATAAAAATAGACAACATCAGAAATCAGCAGCAAATTCTTATCCTAAATTTTATTACTTCAGAACTATTTCATAGAATCATATAATCATAGAATCATAGAATAGTTTCCGTTGGAAGGGACCTCAAAGGTCATCTAGTTCCAACCCCCCTGCCATGGGCAGGGACACCCTCAAGTAGACCAGGTTGCCCAAAGCCCCATCCAAGCTGGCCTTGAACACTTCCAGGGAGCGGACATCCACAGCTTCTCTGGGCAACCTGTGCCAGTGCTTCACCACTCTAACAGTGAAGAATTTTTTCCTAACATCTAATCTAAATCTACCCTCCTTCAGCTTAAACCCATTGCCACTTGTCTTATCACTAGAGTCCCTGAGGAAGAGTCCTTCTCCAGCTTTCCTGTAGGCCCCTTCGGGTACTGGATGGCCGCAGTGAGGAATCCCCAGAGTCTCCTCTTCTGCAGGCTGAACAACCTCAAGTCTCTCAGCCTGTCTTCATAGGAGAGGTGTTCCATCCCTCTGATCATCTTCATGGCCCTCCTCTGGACTCTCTCCAACAGCTCCATGTCTTTCTCGCACTGGAGACTCCAGAGCTGGACACAGTACTCCAGGTGGGGTCCCACCAGACCAGAGTAGAGGGGTGGAATCATCTCCCTTGAACTGCTGGTAATGCTGTTTTGATGTAGCCCAGGACATGGCTGGCTTTCTGGGCTGCAAGCACACATTGTTGGCTCATGTTGAGCTTTTCATCAAACAACACCCACAAGTCCTTCTCCTTCGGGCTGCTTTCAATCCATTCCCTGCCCAGCCTATAGCTGTGCTTGGGATTGCCCTGACCCATCTGCAGGACCTTGCACTTGGCCTTGTTGAACTTCATGACGTTCCCATGGGCCCACCTCTCAAGCCTGTCAAGGTCCCTCTGGATGGCATCCCTGCCCTCCAGCATGTCGACTCCACCACACAGCTTGGTGTCATCAGCAAACTTGCTGAGGGTGCACTCGATCCTGTTGTCCATGTCACTGACAAAGATGTTAAACAGTGCCGATCCCAGTACTGACCCCTGAGGAATGCCACTCATCACTGGTCTCCACTTGGACATTGAGTCATTGACCACTACTCTTTGAGTGTGACTATCCAGCTAATTCCTCATCCACTGAGTGGTCCATCCGTCGAATCCATGTCTCTCCAATTTAGAGACAAGGATGTCATACAGGACAGTGTTGAATGCCTTGCACAAGTCCAGGTAGATGATGTCTGTTGCTCTTACCTTGTCCATCAACAGTGTAACCCCATCATAGAAGGCCACCAAATTTGTCAGGCACGATTTACCCTTAGTGAAGCCATGTTGGCTGTCACCAACTACCTCCTTATTTTCCATGTGCCTCAGCATAGTCTCCAGGAGGATCTGCTCCATGATCTTGCTGGGCACAGAGGTGAGACCGATCGGTCTATAATTCCCCAGGTCTTCCTTGTTTTCCCTTTTTAAAAATGGAGGCTGTTTCCCCTTTTCCAGTCAGCAGAAACTTCACCAGACTGCCACGACTTCTCAAACACGGTGAATAGTGGCTTAGCCACTTCATCCACCAGTTCCCTCAGGACCCGCGGATGCATCCAGTCAGGTCTCATGGACTTGTGCACCTTCAGGTTCCTTAGATGGTCTCAAACATGGTCTTCTACAGTAGGTGGTTCTTCATTCTCCCAGTCCCTGCTCTTGTTTTCTGTGACCTGGGCAGTGTGGCCAGAGCACTTGTCAGTGAAGACTGAGGCAAAGAAGAGGTTGAGTACCTCAGCCTTCTCCATATCCCAGGTAACCAGGTCTCCCATTTCATTCCAGAGGGGGCCCACATTTTCCCCTCATCTTCCTTTTACCACTGACATATCTATAAAAACCTTTTTGTTGTCCTTGACGTCCCTGTCCAGCTTTAATTCAATCAGGGCTTTAGAGCTTTCCTAACCTGATCCCTGGCTGCTCAGACAGTTTCTCTGTATTCCTCCCAGGCTACCTGTCCTTGCTTCCACCCTCTGGAGGCTTCCTTTATGTGTTTGAGTTTGTCCAGGAGCTTCTTGTTCATCCATGCAGGCCTCTGGGCATTTTTGCCTGACTTTCTCTTCGTTGGGATGCATTGCTCCTGAGCTTGGAGGAGGTGACCCTTGAATACTAGCCAGCTGTCTTGGGCCTCTCTTCCTTCCAAGGATTTATCTCATGGTATTCTACCAAACAGGTCCCTGAAGAGGCCAAAGTCTGCACTGTTGAACTCCACCACTTACTGCAGCCAGGGCTGCCCTTAAGCTCCACATCCCCTATTAGCCCCTCCTTGTTGGTGAGAACAAGATACAGCATGGCACCTCTGCTTGTTGGCTCTTCTATCATTTGGAGGAAGAAGTTATCATCAATGCATTCCAGAACTTCCTGGATTGCTCGTGCTCTGCTGTGTTGTCCCTCCAACAGACACTGTGGTGGTTGAAGTCTTCCATAAGGACCAGGGCTTAGGAACATGAGGCTGCTTCCTATCTGAGGGTCTCATCTGCTTGGTCTCTCTGGTCAGATGGCCTGTAATAGACCCCCACTACGATGTCCCCTGTCCCTGTGCTTCCTTTAATCCTGACCCATAAGCTCTCAGTCAGCTCCTCATCCATCCCTAGATGGAGCTCCATGCACTCCGGCTGGTCATTGACATCGAGGGCGACACTCCCTCATCTTCCCTGCCTGTCCTTCCTAAAAAGCATGTATCCTTCCATCCCAACCCTCCAGTAATAGGAGCCATCCCACCACATCTCCATGATGCCAATAAGATCACAGCCCTGCAAGCGTGTGCACATCTCTAACTCCTCTTGTTTCAGCAAACCTTAAACTTGACCAAATGGACCTATTTTGCAGCTAACCAAGCTTGGTACATGTTCTGGTTCTCTACTCCTATGTCTTATAAGCATATTTTCTTTTCTCCATCTTGATAGCATTTTGAAACTTTATGCATGTCCTTATTTTCTCATTCTAATCTGTTCTCTGTTGTTCCAGACAGCTCTTCAGTATTGCTAAGAAGCATGGAAGAGATTCAAACCCCTCTACATATATGCATCTTCTCTTTTCTCAGTAATGTATGTGTGAATACAGTGCTCAGGAAATTGACATGCTAATAATCCTGCCTTGAACCTGAGATAACAAGAGCAGGTGTTCACATATCTCCAGAGAACTGCTGGCAATTCACTTCATACTTAGCTTGACATGTGTCTCTCTAGTCCTGAACTACTTCTGAAGACAGACTGCTAATCCTTTCACATTGACTAGTATGAAAAAAAACAAAAAACAAAAAACAAAAACAAAAACAAAAAACCAAACAAAAAAACCCCCAAAAACAAACAAACAAACAAACAAAACCAGAAAAAATTTAGGCTTGGCTAGCCTAAAATTATCAGTCTCATTTTCACTCGTGATCCAATCATGATCTGAATTGAGGCTGTAAAGAATTTGAGTAGTATACTAATCTACAGAATCAGCAAACTCCTGGTGCTTACTGTTCTGAAATTTTACAAGTAAATATTAAACTAGTCATTTGAATTCAGTCTTATAGCTCTAAAGCTTTCATTATTTGGGCTCCAGAGTTAAGGTTGTTTGACTCCGAGAATTTCTAACTGATGAATAATTTATATATATTGGCATATGAGTAAAAGCACATTCTTGGTTTCATCCCAAGACATCCCCCTATCCGGGTTAAACACAGCCTTAAAAAAAAAAAAAAATCTCTACTTTCCTTATCTATTCTATCTTACTTTAGTAAACAGCAACACTCTCTCCTCTGAAAACTTATAGCATGCACAAACATAAATAGTAAAAGGTAAATTCTAATCTTGCTATTCTATCTCCATATACAATGCTTTTCTTCTTTCTCTTTTATTTCTTTCCAGCAGAAAATAAACTGACTAAACACACTTAAAATGATCTCAGTGACGTATTTTCCTTTTTTCATGCAAGAGTTTCTCTTCTAGGAACAGGACTCATGGGGCCTGATTCTCCTTTGCTAGGGCCCTCCTTTTCATAGGTTTAAAATGAGTGAAAAAAGAAGAAGAATGCTGTAGGAATATTACTTTACACTGTCTGTATCTAAGTATAATTCACTTTGCTGCTGAAGATTATAGTTGACCAATAGAAATTATTTCAATGAAAAGTAGGATACCACCAACTTCTTTTCACAGGCAGCAGAAATAATTCAAAAGTAATATTCATGTTCTTGCTCTTGACAGATGCTGTAAATTAACAAAAAGAAAGAGAAATTTCTTTTTGTTGAGCTCCGCTGACTACCACATTGATTTCAAAATCACAGACTCACCTCAGAACAAAATTGTAATTAGTACTAGGCTACCTAGTCTGAATTTGCTTCCAGTTTGCTAATAAATAACTGTGGCATATAACAATTTAGAGGGAGTTCAATTTCTATGAATTACAACTAAATCAATCAACTTGCACTCCTGTCCATTCTTGATACAATGCAAATTTTGGACTTTGGAGTGTTCCTTTATGTCAGAGATAACTGGAAATTTTTGCAAAGTGGCTAATGCAGAAATTAGTATCGGAGGACCTACAACCATTCAAAAATCTACAATAACAAAGTATTTAAGTTGAGGATGGTCTAGGTGTTAAACAGCATACTCATTAATCTAATTACTTCTAACATTCATATTCAACTGTTTTTTTATTATTATTTCATATTCACTACTGATTTTTAAACTGTGTTGTGGCCTTCATAGCTCAAATGAACTCTTAGCATGGACTTGTAATTGACATGCTAATGAGAACTATTTCACAATCTCTAACATTACAAAAGAAAAGGTAATTTGAAACTAAGGAAAAAAAATGTTGATTAGTTGAAATATGCATCTCTCTAACAGCACTGAAATTATCAACCCCTAAATCAAAGGCATATTTGAAATAGACAAGTTATTGGCGAAAGTCTGAAATGATTTGTTAAAATGACAATTGTCCAAAAAACCCCATACAAAAATACAGTTTGAAAGCTGGCTAGAAAAATATCAGATTGGGACTCAGAGATTTCCAGGTCAAATCTGGACTGACTGCATGGGTGAATGATGGTTGTAGAATAGAAACAATCTCAGCCAAACACTCATGCTTTGAGATCCTTTCTTCAGGAAGGAATTATTGTTTGAGGTAAAATCTGTGCACATCAATGACACCACATTGGGTGACTTGCTCTGCTCTGTACCGCTGGAAGAAGAAAACAGCATTTTTATTGAATTCTTCTCTCAAACAAATCTGGGATTGAATCACGCCAGTAATTTTAAAAAAATTCCTTGGCAACTATAATTTTCACTCTAAGGAATAAATCCCACTTGTTGATGATAAGGATTTCTAAACTGTGTCATATCATGGTGCATCCTCTCGCACTTTTAGTAACTTCTGGGGTGGCTTGATGCCACCTATACTAAAACCGTTCCACTATACCTCGCATGCACTTGCAGTGAACCTGCAATAAGGTCTTCATGTTATTGAAAACTATGATGCAAACATAATGTAAAAACTTGAGCTCCATAAAATGCCAGTATGTAGCAGAGTAGTGTGTTTCATGTGATCATTTGTGTTCTCCGAAAATTTGCAGATGGAGTGGCAAGTGTCACCAAGGGAGAGGTCCTGTAGAGAGAGAAGTTCTGCTTAGTATCTTCAAAGGATCAACAGGGTGAAGGTTGTTTATTTGTCTTGGCTTTAGGCTGTAAAGATAAATGCAGCATATGCTAGCCAAAGGACTTTCTCTGAAAAACAGAAGATTAGCTACCAAAAACGCAATTATATTTGTTTTATTGTGCCCATATTACAAGCTCTCAGCTGGACTATGTAAACTGAAGGGCATAGCTTTCCAAAAGCTATGTAGTGTGATCCAAAGTTCACGCTATTTGGCCAAACTTGAAAGGTGAGCCCAGATGGGGTTTCAAAGAAGTGAGAAGGAACTGATTGCTGGTATCTTAAAATAATGTAATATCAGCTCCCAGAGACTGGCAGAGCGTGAGAACATGGAGACAGAGGTGAGCACCTTGGAAGTTTTTCTTCACTGTACAGGAGGGGAGGATCTAAGGAAGTAAACAATCCATTGAGGGAGGAAAATGGTGAAAATATAAATGAAAAACAATGGAGTAACCAGACAAGCAGAAAAAAATATAGAATGGTAACTTCACAGAGCATTCCTTTGTTGAGAAAGTATCTGTAAAATTCAGACAGCATTGCCTTCCACTTACCTTGTAACAGAATAACTTAGATGGTATAGCAGCCTAATGAATGTAACATAGTAAAATAATACAGTACTGTAGTTTGAGGAATTCACTGATATCTCTGGCATGCTATCTTGTGTTCGTCCATGAGGAGAGAGAAAATCATGATCCAGCAGTGTCTTATTCTGCTAAATGGAAGAGGAACAGTCTGTTCCCTGCTCCTGAGGGCCAGGTGACCCAGACTGCTTCATGTTCACACTCTTCTCATGCCTTTTCCCTATAGAGAAAACTGGCAGCCTCCATACCAGTCAGTAATTGTCTCTGTGTCTCTTCTGACTCAAGCCATGCTCCTGAAGAACTAAAGTACTATTTTTTGCATTTTTTTTTTCCAGTTCAGACTTTCAAAAATAATGAGAGGGCTGTGTTGCATCATGCATTGCATGAAGCTGAAGGTATGTGTTAAGTACAACCCCATGCAACGCTACAGGCTTGGGGAAGAGTGGCTGGAAAGCTCCATGGCAGAGAAAGACCTGGGGGTACTGGTTGACAGCCGGCTGAATATGAGCCAGCAGTGTGCCCAGGTGGCCAAGAAGGCCAATGGCATCNAGGTGGTTGAGTCCCCGTCCCTGGAGGTATTTAAAAGAAGGATAGATGAGGTACTTGAGGACATGGTTTAGCGGTGGGATGGCAAGGTTAGGTTAGCAGTTGGACTTGATGATCTTAAAGGTCTTTTCCAACCTAGATGATTCTATGATTCTAAGTATCTCGGTTATAAAGTTGTGCAAAGTCTAGTGGGGTACCACTGGAGGATTGTATAGGGAAAAGGGAACCAAGTCCAGTGCAGGATCATTCATACCATGTTCAGGAGCAGTTCCTGAAATGAACTATGACTGGAAGCATGCTCAGGCTCTGTCTTTGAAAGAGTTCATTGGAGAAGTTTGAGGGAGTGAGTTGACAATTAATTGTGATGGATGACTGGGAATCAAGTGCACACACTTACTCTCCTTTGTTCAGCAGCCTAGACATGACCTGACAATATTAAGGCCCTAAAATACATTCTTTAACTTCCATATGATGATCAATTTTGGCTTTTTGGAAATGGTTATTTCTACAAAATACATGGAAAAAATGTTACCTGAAGAAATTAATTACTCGGGTTATTTATTTATTTATGTATTTATTTATTCAATAAAGAAAGTGTTTAAGGATAACTTCACATATCCAGATGGGTATTAAGACAGTGAGAAATGCCATTTTCCCCTCGTGCATCTGTCAGCCCAGAGTCACTTGCTCTCACAGACATTTCTGCTTTCTCACACACAGTGGACTGATCTGCTGCTGCTGCTGGAGCTCTGCTTCGGGCTGGAGGAAGAGGAACCTGGTTTTCTGTTGGTTTCTCTGCTCTTCTGCTTCCTTTTGATCTAATATGTCCCATCCTTCACCTGCTATGGAGTAAGAGAAACCCCATGATTAGAAACTTATGGTTTTCAAGCCTTCTGCTACCACTTTGCATGATTTTTCCATATCATTAATCCTACTCTCTCTAATCTTCCACCCTTCATTGCAAACACTATGCAATGTGGGGGAGGGGAACTAAAGGAGGGAAGAGGAGAGGACGGAGGAATTTAGTCACAGGTTTTACAAAAATGTCTTTAATATATGTTCCTATCATAACTACCAGAATGTAAGCCTTTACTTATGCTAGTGAGTATTTGAAAATAATGGATCTCTTCTGTGTCACAAGTGACACCAGATTTTTGCAGATAATATGCAGTGCTGAATAAATAGGTTTGAAAGAAGGTCATAATTCTAATGGGATTGGATTTCATCAATTTTAAAAGGTTCCATAAATAAAACTTCACTAAGAAAATATCATCTTGAGTGGATTATTTTCATTTTAATTTTAATTCTCTTTAAAACTGGAAAGAAGTAGTCACGGTATAAGGGAAGGAAGGAGAGAAAAAGTTTCTTCTGGAAACTTCATCACTTCAATGAATCATTTGATTTGATTACAAATTTTTGTATGCTAATTAGACACAGACATGTTTTCCCTTGTTTTGTTTCCTCTTGAAATATTCGTAGGGTTCATAACTAATTACTTGAAAAGCAAGTATCATTTTTTGTCCTGATCCAGCATACAAGTATAAGTGTAATTTTTTAAAATTTTTCATTTATTTAACAAAATATGTAACCTATCCATGTTGCTTAGGCTCAAAAGTTTCCAGAGTGGTTAGTGGGATGTGGGATTTTTGTTCATCTGGGTTAGTACAATATGATAAAATTAAATAATTCCCAGTGATAATAATGATCTTAAGCTTCTTCACAATTCCAGATATCTCTTGGACTCTCTTTCCTTGCCTTCTGCTCCCTATTCCCTACAATACAATGCAAATACTAAAGTATATAAATTAGAAAGCAGTTTGTGGATGCTAGAAAAAAAATAAATTATGGTAAAATATGACTCTGAGAAGGTGTACTAACAAAAAAAGTGGAATCATAGGCTAGAAAGTACATGGCATTCCCATCTATAGTGATCTCCAAATAAAACTGCATCTCTTAATATGATTCTTTATACCTACAGCCAACTAAACAAATGTGCATTTGAGCAGATTTAGAAGTAAGGATATCATAAATCATGCCAGCTATTGTTTGTGCATGTCCGTGCCCTGTTGTGACCAGCCCACAGTTCTTCTATGGACAAATTGCCAAGATCTGATGAGAACTAAATTACTTTGTGAAAAGTAACTTTTTTTTTTTTTTTTTTTTTCCTGGACCACAGCATTTTTGTCAATGTCTACAAACAAATACTTAGTATGTAAGAGGGAGTTTTTAATTCCCATTTTACCAGCCATCTTTTGCCAAGTGAAACTAATCTGAGTGATCAGAAATAAGATAATTTAAAAATCAGAATTGTGGTTGATTCATAAGTCTGGTCATGGTAAAATGGGCCTTTATGAGGATTAATATTTCCTGTGACTTTTTAAGTAACTTATTCTCTAGGCTTTTGATATCATGTGCATGTATTTTATATAAGAATATACCAAAATATCCAGGAGGACAACAGTTTTGAGACCTCACACAGTTACAAAAAGAGAACTGCAGTTTCCTAACTCCATTATGCACGCCCTGTACTCTGTTTGGCTACAAACATCTTGCAATATATCAGGCTACTGGAGTTTGAATAATGAGCATGTAGCTATGCTGCATCTCTATCTGGCTACCCCAATTAAAAATGCATTTTTATGACATATGTACACAGATGGGGAAGACAGATTCAAACTCTCCTGACTTCTCTAAGCTAACAAGAACCACGTCAGCCCTAGTCCAGGAAACTCTTTCTCTATTTTAGCAATGTGGTCAAGGTAACACATCTGCGTCTTAGTAGGGCTTGTTACATTCAACACAGATCCATCCCAGCCCTTTCATTTGTGACTGTCCTAATTGACAGAGCTATTTTACTGCATTTTCAAGTCCTTTGGAGGAGGTGGAGGTTTTTTTCTTCCGTGTCTATGCAGAAACCACATCAAAGATAAATAGAATAATTATGGGAAAAGATGAAATATGAAAACTATTCTCCCAGTGGATTATGTTTGTTTAATGGCACCAAAATTGTCCATCTTCTGTGATTTTTCTCTCTTTGCATTTCAAGTCATATTGCATATGTTACAGGTTTGATTCCAAACCAAAGACTGCCAGGATTTGAACAATAGCTGTAAACTGGAATTACCTTGCACATAATAAACAAATTCCTCTGTTTGTCTTATTAATACAACAAATGGTCCATTTTAACAAACGTGACACCACCTGCTGCTTAAACAAACGTATAGTCACAAGTTCATCTGAGATAAAGCAATCTCTCTTGATAAGAGCATCTTCATATGAACAGTATTTGACTTGCAACTTAAGAAGGAGATGGTGAGTCTGGAAACACAGGACACATGTTTACAAAAATAAATGAGCCATACCCTTTCATACATTTTTCTTTCAAAGAAAGCAAAGGAGAACAGAATAAAGCTAAGCATCAGATACTTAAAATCAATATGAAACTAAATCTAGCCCAAAAATGATAAATCAGGAATATTTGCTTCATATATTCATGTATCTCAGTGGGCTTCCTTTCAAAATTAAAACCCAAATCAAAAACTACTAAAATAGAGAAGAAAAATGAATACCTTACAAAAAATAAAAACTCTGATCTGACACATTATCTCACAAGGAAACAATAACTACATATTCATGTGATAAGAACAATTTCCATATGTTTATGGACTGAGAAATATGATTGAAAACAATGCCTTACTAGGTTTTCAATAGGCAATAGTCATCTTGCAGAAAAATGGTATAATTTGTGACAGCTTCAATATGGACTACATTTTTTATTTCATTTAAAATAAAGTATCTACAGAACAAAGCACAGCTATGATTTGCTGCCTACCTATTCTTACTTATAATACCAAGCTCCATAATAGTTCACTGGGAACAAGAATGAATACCCTAAGGCAGATTTTAGCAGTCCTTGCTTCTTTCACACCTTGATGTGGTGGGATGTTCAGAGAATCACAGAATGGTTGAGGTTGGCAAGGGCCTCTGGAGATTGTCTAGTTCAACTCCCCCACTCAAGCAGGTCAACCTGAGCAGGTTTCTCGGGACTGTGCCCAATCAGGTTTTCAACATCTCCAAGGATGGAGACTTCGACCATCTGTCTGGGCAACCTGTCCTGGTGTTTAATCATCTTCCTGCAATACAGTGTTCAGTATGTCTTAATCCACAGCGTGTAAATTAAAGAGTAATCCAACTCAAAGGCACTAATGGTGGTTTATCCTAGTTAAAGTTATTGGGTTATATTACATCCCTTTGAATCATACCTAATGTCTATTTGTAATCGCAAAAGCTGAATAAAATAAAACATAACTCTGTAAAGTGGAAGGATCATATTTTTCTGATAATTTTTACCTTCCTTTTTTCCTTACAGCTATAATACATTTTTGTCAGTTTACTTCCCTGTTCCTTCCCAAGGTTTCTTGTTTCTCTGCATCCTCTTCTCCCCTCACTCTTATTCCTCTTTCTCACTCATTGTGTTTTATCGCCCTCCCTTTTGTCTGTTGAACAGCTCTCTGTCTTTCAATTGTCATTGTCATGATAGGCATTTTGAAAGCATTTTACAAAAAGGATTTGCTTCACAATATTTTCTAAGCTGTGTGGATTTGTACATGTCAGAATGATGTCTTGCTGTTGTTCCTCTGCCACTGCTGTATGCTATACCTTAAGATTTAGCCCCTGCAATCTGAGCTTTTCCTATTTAATCCATTCATAGTCTTTTATCACATCTCCTCCATCTTTTTTCCAAACTTTTTTCTGCTTTGTGCATATCTGAATGGAAAAGTAATGTAAAATTTCCTTCCCCATATCATAGTTCTTCAATTGATTGTATTCTCTTCTCACCACTTTCATTGAACATCAAATGTAAAAGCACAGCAAGGAAATCTATTTCTTAAAGTTACATCAAGTGCTTCATACTAACCCTTCCATTTAATATACAGTGCAGAGGGTTTGAACTCTGCAGCTCCCTCAAGGCAACTATGCAGAAAGTCTGCATAATGCTTCAGAAGTGTGGTAGTAGAAGTAATGTAGCTGAGCTCTGCTCCTTAACAGAGTTTCTAAATATTCTGCTTCTTTCCTACATCTTATTCCATAAAAAGGGTTCCTTTTTTTTTTTTTTTTTTTTTAGTTGCAGGGGGAAGGAAGGAAGGAAGGAAGGAAGGAAGGAAGGAAGGAAGGAAGGAAGGAAGGAAGGAAGGAAGGGAGAACAATAGGTTTTGTTTGGTTTGTATTGGATATGCACCAATAACTTTGGGCATATTTTTTCACCTGGTGGAGTCTTTCTCTCTTTCCTTCTTTCCTTTCCATTCCACAATGACCTTTCATCTACCTACTCTATTCCCCTTCAGTCCTTTCTTTTTTTTTCCTCATTGTAAAAGAAACTCAGAAATTTTGTGGGATAAAATTTAGCTGATTCAAATAAGTACTTTGAACTTTAATTAAACTGGTGAACTGGGCTCCTTTCCAGTTTTCTGTGCACAAGGGCAGATCCACATGCAGAAATTACCAAGAAAATCACACCTTTTCTGTACTTTTTCCCACAACAATGGTTTATCCCTCACACAAAAATACTAATCAGTTTTCTCAAAGGATTAATTTAATTTAACTTTAGTTCCCCAAAGCTGTGCATCTAAGCTAGCTATCCTGGACTCCTCTCTAGTTGATGAAAAGAGATTGACACATTCAGAGGAGAGTTTAGATGAGATGTTAAATCCTGTAACAGTGTTCCTACTCTTAACTGACTACCTGCACTTGTTTGGATGTGATGCCAAATTATTACATGGCTAAAGCTAGATGAGATATATTTTATATTTTTTACCTCCAGACACAACATTACTGTTCGTTGTTTGCTGTGTTGCACACTGTGACTCTAGGTCATTCTGTAGCAAATTCCAGTGTGTACTACCCATTGAGAGAAAAAAATAGAAAAAAAAAAAATATATATATATATATATATGTGTGTGTGCATGCATAAAAGCACAAGAGAAACATAATTACCTGTTCCTGTTTGATTCCATTTGTTCCCTGGAAAGCTGAACTTTTGTACATATTTAAATTCAACAAAACAAACTTAATGAACTCATTACAGTCCTAATTCTACAGTCCTTACAGACTTTACTGTTAGTTTCAAGCAGCTCAGGTACTACAATAAGAAGGTGAAGGGCATCCCCTCCTTTCCAGGGCCTAATGACTGTCTCCCTTAGGCAGTAGGTCTAGTTTCTTCCATGTTTTTTTTTGGTTGGTTGGTTGGTTGGGAGTTTTGTTTGTTTGTTTGTTTGTTTGTTTGTTTGTTTGTTTGTTTTTTTGTAAACTTTAGTGTAATCACTTTGCACAAGATCCTGAACTGAAATGAAAAATATAAGCTATGCTAGCCTTAATGGATACAAATCTGAGACATTCTCCTATAAACAGCTTTCCATCCATTGGAGACTTTTGTTTGTTCCATTGCTTTGTTTCCTCAATAAACAGAATCTTCTGACTTAACTGTTGGAAGCCAAGCAGGTTAAACCCAACAAATAATCTGCAAGGAATATATTACGTACAAAAATAACAACCTGCATTGGTCCTTAGTAATTGTTGTCATCTAAAAATCTCTCCACACAAAATTACTGCTTTAGTGAGACATGGAGAAGTGGACAAAAAGAGGAAGAAGCAGCTTCTCATGCATGAAATTAATTTTTTTTTATAAGAAATAAATAATGTTTCCTATGTTTAATATCTCAGTTTAATTATCTAGTCATAATCAAACCACAGAGGAACGGATGCTGTAGCCTCACATTCTTAACAAAGAATTCAGTTTTATAAAGATACTTTACTTATACCGGGCCAGGTCTCAACAGTGAAATACTGAGGAGTTTACAATATAATTAAAGCAGAAATCTTGAAAGTGAGTAGGAAGTATATAACACCTTGTAAAGCAGACAATGGTTCCCAAAATATCCATGACACTTTGCAATGCCTTAGTAGTGCCCTATAGGTCATGTTGCCTTTATACCATTCTTGAAAGGAAAGTATTGGATTTTTAGTGAGAATAAAACATTTTATTTCTGTGGCATATATCTTCTAACATAATCAACACATTTTCCCCTAGATGCAAACAAAAGACCATTCCTAAGGCGTCGATGTTATTTTGTAAGGAAGAGAGAATTCTGACGATGATATTTTTCTGAGAGGTCTGTGAATTCTGAAACTTATGTAGTTTGGCAGAATTGATGCTGAGGATTTTGCATTGTATATTTAATATTTGAACATTAAAGGCAGTGGAAATCTTTCATTTACTATAGAGATGTATTTTCTTCAGAGTATTTTGGATGTCATCTATGCTTTCCACATTTGCCCCTATACATAAATTTTCTTGAAAGCTGTCAAAAAAATATCAGGAGCTTTAGATTGTAGACACTTAAAGAGTCCATTGTCTTAATTTTGTAATGTACTTCTTTTTTTTTCAGATCTAGATCTGGAAAGGTGAAAATTTAAACATAATCTTATTATTTTAAGAGGACTGAAATTTTTTCTAGGCTTATCTAGTTAAGAAAAATTCCACCAAAACCACAAGGTTATACAACCAAGAGAGACCTCCTGGATTAAAAAAAAAAAATAATCAGTTCTGTGTCTTCAAAGCCAGCATGGCACACAAAGTCTTCCATAAATCTATCTAATTCTGTTTTAAGAAAAAACTTTTTTTTGCCTGAATCCTCTCATTGAGAGGTTATACATTTTACTGCAACACTTGTAAATCCACATGAAGTTAGAATTACAGGGTATTTATTGTTTTACATGCAGAAAATATGGTTCTATTAAATAAAATTTTCTTCAACGATTCATTACTGGTACAGTTAATAATCTTATAAATATCATAACAGGAATTCTCCATGGCCACTTCGTTAAATCTCTGAAGGAAAAATAGACATGGGAAAGAAAAGGAAAACCTGCCAGAACAAAGTTGTTTAAGAGTAGGTATTTCAGGAGACAGGAAGATCCATGACAAGAGATGGTTCCTTTGTGACATACACAATATACTAAATAATGATATCTAGGAATGACTGCAAACTTGAGAGTCTTAAGTATCACAGGACCGAGAGATCTTTACTAAACCCCAAATCTCCTTTAGTATATTACACAGTAAAGGGATCAGAAAGTTTATTCATTTTGAGTGAATAGTCTCTGGAAAATATATAGTGGAATCTGATCTGTAAAAAGCTCTGTGATGAACTATTAGTGTGTCAATATTGAGAAGATGTAGGAATTGGAATAAGAAGTACAGTATACGTTAGGGTGAGACGGGGTGAGGATGTATAGAATATAACATGTGACAGTTTACATTTCAGCACATCACACTGCAAAACTCTCATCTTTTAAAAAGACTGTAGGAACTGAATGAATGCTGACATTTATCTAAATTCTCTTACTCTGAGAATATGTATACTTACACTGCCTAGGATAAAAATGTCTAGGGGATATAAACTTTTACCTTGGCTCTGGAACATAAAACAGCTGTTAATGGTCTAGGCTTAGGAAGAATTTTACCGTGGGTATTTTATTGCTTAATTGCCAACTAAAGACATTTTCTAACCCACAGTGCAGTATCTGGCTCTAACCACAGTCAGAAATACCTGTTTGACTTTGCTGCATTTCCTGTTTTCCTGCAATCTTATTTATATTTATTTTTCCACAGGGTGGTACCAGGTGATAAGTTGCAGCACAGTAGCTTACTAGCCATACTAAATTTTTATTGTTCTTTACACCTGTCTTCTGCCAGCAAATGTTATTCTAAGGTCTGGCAACAGTAACCATCAGCCTCCTCTTTCTAGAAAAATGACGACTCCTTCATGGCTATATGAGAAAGACAGTTTGTTAGGATATGTGTACCTGCTTCCAGTATGGTAATAGTTTTCACTCTTACCATCTAAACGTTGTCATTAGTTTAATGCAACAAAATACTCGTTCCATGAAGGCAGTGCCTTCAAAATGTAGGCAATTTGACAGTGAAGAAGTTGTTGGATATGAAGTAATATCAGCCACAATTATCTGTAATCTGTTTACAGTAACCAGTAATGCATCAGGTGTTACACAGATACAAGAAACTCATTCAATAAGGTGGTAGCAGCAAAGATTTTCTCCTGATAATTCTGCTTTTGGGATGCTGGTTTGTTTATTTCTGTGCTTTAATCTAGTGCCTGCATAACATAAAGTACCTGAACAGTCCTAAGGAACAGGAACTGAAGTCCAGACCTCTCAGAAGTTTAGGTAACAGAAAGTTTCAGTATCTGGATCCCTTTATTTGCAAGAATCCCACTCTTTTGGCTTCTCTTCATAGAAATAAATGTCTATTGCCATTTAGGATGAAGAGATCAGGTAGGTAAGACACAACTCATATTCACTCAAAAATGCTCTTGTGAAAAAGAAAGTAGAAACCATGATAAATAAAACACAGAGCATTTCAAATGTCAGTAGATGTCTATGTGGGAGAAAATTAATCAAACCCTTGAAGTTTCTCTGAGACCACTATAAATGCTTAAATTCTTTTCTATCAAGATTATTAGAATACCTCTAGGCTCTAATTGTCATGTTAGATTCCTAAAATTCTGGCTTTCACTATAAAAGGACTCAAGGTTGATCAGAGCCTGAAGGCAGATGTGCCTAGACCTTCTCCTTATAATGAGATTCCCAGAGGAAAGGGGAAAAAAAAGAAAGGGGGGTGGGGGGAGTGGGGGAGTGGGAGGGAAAGGCTTTTATGCTCCAAAAAGTGAGGTTTTACTAGACCATAAACTAAGATAATTAACGTTTTTAAACAGAGAAATCTCCAGGTCTTGTTTCAGTTGCCTAAGCAACAAAGGCAACTAAGCAACTGAGCATAGCCAAGGTGTCTTGTCTAATTTCAAACATTCTGCAGAAGTCTACCTAACCCCACCTGTTGCTCTCTCAGGCTATGGGTATCCTGCAGGTCTTGTGACTTCTCAAATATGGCATCTCAAAGGGAACTAAACACTGATGCCAACTGACTTAAGCCTGAACTGACAACATCAGGTGCAATACAAATGCAGAAGGGTTTATAAAGAATTTTCTCCTGCCAGTCACACTCTTTTCAAACAAGTCTTTAGTGCAGACTTCAGTCATCTCAGTGGCTTTCCTAGGCACAATAAACTCTGCCGTGCCCTGTCTGGTCCCCAGGAAGGCTCTGCACCGGTCTGAGGTCTGGCTGCCTGACCTCTGCTAAGGCTGACTCTGCTCCTCTCAGCCCTTTCTCAACCTCTGCATGAGGTCTGAGTTCCTAGATCTTCCTAGGACGGGTCCATGTGTTCTTTACCCACACTTTCCAAGCTCTGCACGCTTCTCTGACTGAAGAAGCTGAGTTACATGGGAAGGAACAACCCTTCAGTGATTTCACCTGACCCACTCTTCTTCAATTAACATAATACTCAAGTTTAAAATGAACATATCAAACATGCTTCCTTTTATTATTTTTTCCCTTTTCTCCTTTGCAGAATATACAGCTTCCAGAAAAAGATCCTTATAAATTAAGAGGTACTGAGATTCTGCAGTGGTGAAAGGAAAATATAGGAAAGCTGGAGCTGTATTACATACTGTTGAGATATTAGTAAGTCAATGGTGTCCGTATCCAGCAGCAGAGGAGGAAGCGTCCATACTGATCAACATCAGACAGCTTTAGAAAAAGAGATGATGAAGCTGGAAGTGATGTAATTCCTGAACTAAGAACAAGGACTTGCATTTGAGTAATCCATTTTGAAAGGAAGATTTTGCCTGACAAAGCAGTCCCAATTATTTTATGTGATACAAAGTGGAAGCTAATTAGACACCCAAATTATTTATACAAATTAAGCAAAAGCCAAAACTCTAAAGGGGGTAATTAAATTTATTTGAAATTAGTATTTCATTGAAGAGGCCTGGAGAGATGCCAATGGCAGGATACCTCCCTCAGAAAGCCTGTTGTGCACTATTCTGTGAATCTGATGGATGCTCAAATGGTTCAGAAGTTACAGGTTTCTTAAAGCAAAAACTATGAAAACATGAAGGATTCACTGTTTGTATTTGTATTTCCTATATTTGTTCAACTAGCAACAAATGGTGTTAAGGGATTATGGAGAGGAAAAAAAATGTAATTGAAAAAACAGGGAGAAAAAGCCTCACATCTTTCTCAACAGGGGTTTAATTTTAATGTTAAAAATACCATTGTAATGCTGCAGCTATATTGTGGCCTAGATACGGTTTTGATTAAAGGATGTGCCTATTACACCTCTCTGCAGGGATGTGTCTAATAGCCACTATGGCTCAAGATAGAACTACTTACCCGACCCTTTTCCCAGTTGATGAAAACAACTGAACTTGTGCTAACATATGTCTGTAGCAAATTATAGCAATTTTTCTCGCCCTTAGTCCATCAGGAGTAAAGCCAAGACTTTATCCATCCTTGTCTCCCTCCCTAAGATCACTCTTCTTTTACTTTCTTCACAGCAAAAGGTTTGCAGTGATGAATCTGATCAACTCTCACACTCCTGCAGAAGCATCCAACATGGGTTATGTACATGTTCTCACCAAGGCAAGCACTGGCTACAGTTTTGTGACTCAAGTCTTGACACTCCAGTGATATGAAGCAATTCTGGAATTTCCCGAAGAATTGTGCTCTTAACTATTTAATGACTTGATAAAATGGTACCTTGTTAAATCAGAAAATATCTGTGCTTTCTGAATCCAAATAAAATTTTGGGAGACAAGATAACATCTAAAATTTTAAATTTGGCATGATAGTTAATTTGAAAAGAGAATACATTTATAATTGTCAGAAGAAAATGTGAAAAAAGTTTTCAGCATTTTGAGGGGAAAGAAGAAGGAAAAGAGAATCCTTTTTCTGCAGACTTGAGATAGCATAAGAGAAAAAGCAGTAGTTTTGAAAAATCAAAAGGTAGGGTTTTTGCATCCTAACAGAAACTAGAATACCTTTTTTGTTTATTGGATAAAATCAAAACAGAATCCTCCCCAAAGTATTGGGTTTTACCCAAAACAATACTTAAATTTTGAGACATGATTCAAGATCAGAAGTTTGAATACTGAATTTATCTAAGGTACTCCTTAGTGACCCCCTTATCCTTTTCCCTCATATACTGTTGTCTTGATTTGTATGATAGTAACTCCTAGAAATCCCACTGTAGCGCTTCCTCAAATCCCTTTGCTCAAACTCAGAATAAAAAAGTCAGTTCTTGCTCCAATGTATCTATTCCTCACCATTTCCTTTTTATGCCATTATTAAGTATAGTTCCTCTATACTGTGGATCTCTAGTAAACCTGTAAAACCTTTGGTGGGATCTTGGACTATGCAGTCTGAAGAGATTATTTTTGGTGAAGAGTAAGATTTATTTAACTTCTGGATATCATCCCAAATCACCTGAAAGTTATTCCATATTTATTTAAGGGTGCTTTTTTTCCCCAAGAAGGTCAAAATAAATAACGATGAATAGGATAAGACTGTCTTAGTAAATAGCTTCATTTTACCCTTGTAAGCATTTTACTCACCATTAAAAACGTACATATGTATATGTACGTGCACATCTTTGTGTGTATGCTTTATGTGTATGTGCAAGCAATATTTTTAGGCCATAGATTCCTTCTTTTGGTACATTTTATTATGCTGCTCTTTGAAGCAGTAAAATTAGTTATGGTACTTTTATTGATGTTGATTATAGGGATGTCTGATTTCATTTAGCATTCATACTGCACAGTAAGTGTCTTTTATAACCACCTTACTTTCACAGATGATTTGTCCCACTGTAAAATCATTAAGGACATTCATTAGAATTTGTCACTTTGTTCCAGCAAACTAATACTTTTCAAAATAAAGGTTCAATTGTTTGTGTTTAATTTCAGTCATGTTTTCTTTTAGACTTTAAGCCATTTTGTATTTAACATACTGCTAAGTGACTCTGGCACCACTTAGCATTGTAAGAAGTCTTTCATTATTATTCCTGGCTGCTGATCAGAGTCAAATTTAGAACTACCTTGTTCCTAGTATCTTCAATGCCAGAACTCCTTCTTCCTAGTTTTTAAATGATTCACTGGAGATAGTTTTCTAAATGCGGGGGAGCCCTTAAGCAAGTGTCTTCTTTCCTTATTGAGAGGAAGCATTAGAGTTCTCAGGCCCTTCAGATCTCACTGCTCGTGTTTTGGCCCTTGTGGATGGTAGGTTACAAAGTGAGTGAAAAACTATGCAGAAAGCTGAACTCAGAGGGTAGTAGTCAATGGATCAATCTGGCAATCAGATAAAATTAATATTCCTTGGGGGTTGATACAAAACCTCATCAATGGCTTTGGTGATGGCACAGAATGTAACCTCAAATAGCTCATGGATGACATCAAGCTGGGGAAGCAGATGATAAGCTAGAAAGATGGATGCCATTCACAGCAACCTCAACAGGCTTGAGGAATGGACTGCCAAAAGTCATGAAGGTCAGTCAAGACAGATGCTGAGTCCTGCAGCTGAACTGGAATAGCTCCATAGGACTGGAAAGGTTAGGGACTGACTGGATAGAGAAAAGGTCTTCAGAAAGGGGCTAGAGAATTCTAGAGGACATCATATTAAACATGAGTCAGCAGTGCACCTTTGTAGTTATAAAACCTTGCTGTATATCAGTCTGTGTTAGTACAGGCATAGCCAGAGCTTCAAGCCACATGACTATTTGCCTCCATTCAGGACTTGTGAGACTGCATCTGGTGTACTGCACAAGGTTCTGGACCCCCATTACAAGATATCAAGAAGTCAGGAACTAGAGCACATAACATATCAGAAGAGGTTGAGTGAATTGTGTGTAATTAACCTCAGGAAGAAAAAGCTGAGAGGGAGATTGGTTTCAGTCTTCAGATTCTTGGCAATGCACAACAGAAAGGTAAGATCCTAAGTTTCAATAAGAGAAATTCTAACTACATATAAGCAAAAAAAGTTTAAAAATGTGGGTGCACCAGAAGGTGCATGAGTTTTTATGCAAGGAAGCACAGGTGCATAAGGTTTTTTTGGTTTGGTTTTCTTTGGCAGTGGAACATAAATGTTATGGAATCTCTCAAACTTATTTGAGCACCCTGATCTAACTTTAGTGTTAGCCTTGCTTTAAGGAAGGGGTTTGGATTAGACAGCCTCCAGAGGCTGGTCTTCCACTACTGAGTGGAGGCAGCCTTTGATTTTGTGTCAGATAGTACTTTTCACTAGTGCTTATATTTGACCAGACACAACAATAATGAATGTACTTATCTGAAGTGTGCTGGAAGGGTAAAGCACTAATTAATCATAGGGCAAGTATAATAGGATTTATCCATAGCTAACTGAAGTGCTCAGCTAACCAGGGTGCCTAGGCTCAATAGCTAAAGGGCAACCAGTTGCAGGATGTGCCAAAATCCACAAGCACTGCAGTCCAGCTTTTCTTTCTTCACAGCATAGACTTAAGGGTAATAAATTGGTTACTGGTGTCAGCAAAGTTTGGTCCTGTCCACACTGACAGGACCTGCTACTTGACCTTTGTCTTAGAGGACATCTGTTGCCATCTACAGGAAAAGTGCACCTGAAAAAATCTTCCCATAGTTCTACTGGCTGCAGGAAACAGTAGCCATAGGGATCTTGACCCACAAGACTTTTTCAAGGAGCTGTGCTTAGTTAAGGCACCTTGAAAAAAACACCCTGAATTATTACACACAATTTTCCAAATGTGAAAGTGGCTCAGATGTACCTAAAAATATTTTGGTAGTAAAATAATGCCTACAGCTCTGTATATGTTCATATAATATCTGAAAATGCACCCATTGCCCTGAGGGTATAAAGTAGACATATATGCATATATCAGGGTTATTATGTTCAAGTATTATATATGTATGTATGTTTTTCTCATTCACCATGCAGATCCATCTGTTACTGTCATCATCTTCTTTGCCTGAATTATACTGTCTCCCCTCCCTCCAAAGCTTCACTTTAAAAATATGTCAAAGGAACTTCATTTATCTTCTGTTTATTTTCATCGGAGTTACTACAAATTATTTTTACCCTTAAAATTTGAATAAAAGGGAGATCTTTCTTCATTGCTGATGCATGAAAACTTGGAGCAGGGCTGAGATTATTTTTGTCAATTGGTTTCTGATAAATGGAGCACTTCAGTTTTTCTTTATTCATATGTTCATCCAGAAAATACATTCCTTTGTACCCCTGCCTTTCCATAACTATTTTACAGTAAAGGTTTAGCAAGTGAGTTCAGAAAATTTCCCTTAACGAGTGATCTGTAATAATTAATAGGATAAAATACATGGAGCCAGGATTTTTATACAGGAATTGCTCAAGCTTATCAACTGACTGAAGGTACAAATGCATTCATCTTTTAGTCCATACAATATAATAGGGAACTTTAGTCTGGCATAGGAATTCTATAGATTGGTTTTCTATAGGTTTGTCATTCTTAATGCAATTCTAAAAGGCTATTTTGTCAATAAGAGAAAAAAATCTGTCACAATAAAAATCAACCCACCTTCTATCTTTACATAGCTTTTCTTTCTTTGTTTGTTTTGAAATTAGGACATCCTCCAGATTATAGACTTATATGTACTTCAAGAGCAGCAATGTTAACTGATGTTAGGACCAGCCACCTCCTCCAGCCCCAGGGACCCAAGGTCTCTGCCCTGGCTGAGGGACACAGCTGCTGCTTTCTCCTTTGCAGATTCAAACAGTAGCGAAGCTGAGCACATATCCCA
Organism: Aramus guarauna; assembly: GCA_013400195.1. Taxonomy (NCBI): domain Eukaryota; kingdom Metazoa; phylum Chordata; class Aves; order Gruiformes; family Aramidae; genus Aramus; species Aramus guarauna. The sequence goes on from VXBL01008793.1 coordinate 752,571, forward strand.
GAGACACAGACACACGCACGGAGGACATTGTCACGGCCGGTCACACAGCCGGTCATACAGAGAAGGAGCTGCCCCAGCAGCTCCCACACCTGGGACTCACACCAGACACAGGCACAGACAGCCACGTCCCCTCCTCCTCTGGGGCTGGCAGAGGCAGAAGGTCACTAGTGCAGCACACACACCTCACTCTCACTCGTGTTCACAAGCACACGAACATTCCAGTTCCATCCCACAGGGAAGTCTGCTGCCTCCCTGGGGAGCAGGTTAGGGATGTTACTAGGAAACTCCCTGATCTGGTACAGACCTCTGATTATTACCCTTTATTGATTATGCAGCTTGGCAGTAATGAGCTTGCAGAGAGAAGCCCAAAATCAATCAAAAGGGACTTCAGGGCACTGGGGAGACTGGTGGAAGGATCAGGAGCACAAGTGGTGTTTTCCTCAATCCCATCAGTGACAGGGAAGAACGCGGAAAGGAACATGAAAACTCACCTGATGATTAACA